>PVIY010004009.1:0-107076 GCA_004026745.1 Myrmecophaga tridactyla | reverse complement strand
AAAAAAAAAAAAAGGGCAAAGAATCACTTATTGCAGAAGACCCTCCCGATAGCTGATTGCAGATGTAATCAGCCATGGCTGCAGCCAACTGCTCATGATTTAAGTCCATGAAATGTCCTCACAGCAACAGATAGGCCAGTGCTTGCTTGACCAGACAACTGGGCAGTATCATCTGGCCAAGTTGACACATGAACCTGACCATAATGAATCACCACATACAATTCATTAACTTGCAAATGATCAGTGAATGTCTATTGTTCTAGGTTCCTAGCCAGATAATTGTTAGCCAAAAAAATAGTAAATAGATGTAAAATTTTTTTACATCTATCAATTTATAGTTCAGTATTATGATTCTAATTTCTATAATATTCAAAGAATTTCACAGAGGTTAAAGAAAAGACATAGAAAATAAGGAAAAAGTGTGTTCTAAGCAAAAATTTAAGTTAACATGGCTCCATCCTAAAAGGAATGAGGGAAAAATAAAACCTCTTCATTTTATTTTCAAGTGGTAGGCACAGACAATTTCATGACCTAAATACTGGTGAATAATAAATTTCTCAGATCCAGGCTGAATGCCTAAAAGGCTAAAAATACAATGGTCTATTTATCACTGAATACACATTACTACATAGCGGTTACTAAAATATAACGAGGTGGTTATCAGTAACCCATGAACCAGAATCTTCCTATTTCATTCTCATGCAGCAGGAATAGCTTAAAGTTTATATTATGTATATATTGATTGTTCCAATGAAGGACAATACAGTTATTCTGGACCGCTTTAGATTGAACTAAAGAAACTATAAACCAAATTCATGAACTCCAACCCATCTTTATAGAAATTGACCATATTTTTGCTCAGTTTGACGTTCTATTAAAAAGTCATTAGCTTTTATAGGCACAATGTAAGCTCTGCAAATTGTATGAAGATATTTGCTTTTATATATTTCCAAATTTTATACTTCAAATGTTTCTTACCTCCTGCTTCCCTCTACTACTCACCCTCTCAGAATAATTTCTCCTTAATCCCCATATTCTAGAAATATATTCATTCAATCCATTGTGCTGAAAATTATCTTAGTGTTTATGAGTGCCTTGTTATAAGCTAAGAAGTCACTCATATATCATATCTGTTCGAAATAATTTACCTGTGTGTTTTCAGATTCCAAGAAAACAAGCAAAATCACAGAAGGTACTGGAAATGTTTCTTTTTCCTTCTTATGTTTGGTGAGCCCTAAAGTAGCATTCTTTCTTATTAAAGGGTTAATACAATGGAAAAAAAAATCTATGTATGGAGGAGAGCAGAGAGAAAGTTTTATTGAGACAGAGAATGAGAGAATCAAATCCTTTTCTGTTATTGCTGCTATGAGATATATTTGTCAGTAATAAAAAATAAATACTGCCTATATTTAACTTTCACATGAATTATTTTCAAAGAAATGTTTGCTTGGCAAGAAATATATACAGTATTCCATATCAAACATTGACTTTAATAGAAGGCATGCATTCAGTTAATTTTGCATATGCTACCATCAATTATGACCTGCATTATCCCTTTAAATCTTTCGAATAAAGTCATAGCGCATTTGGCAGTTATACCTTTATCTTCAGTATTTGTTCATATGTGTAGATGTAAAAGGATTTAGAAGGATTTATGTGTGGATTTAAAAGGACCGTAAGATGTAAGTCATTTAAAATTGTTAAATAGTATAATCCTAGTGCAATTCATTATCAAGTAATGTTTTTTCAATCAAATTAAGGAAAAGCTACCTTAACCGGCAATGCCTGAAGACAACATTCACTGTGAAATTTCACGAGAAAGAGCTGGAAAAATTATAGTCTAATCAATGTGTTGGGGTAGTCAGTTTTATCTTAAAAGGTTTTAATGACAATGGTTTTGTTTATATTTCTTTCAACAGAGCAAACCAAGGGGAAAAGTAAGGAAATGCATGTGAATCATGTTTGTGTACATTTTTTCCTCTCTCCTATCATTGGCTTGCTGGTATATTTACGTTTGTGGTTTTGTATTTACCTTCACTATGTTTTATACATGTGAACTCCACTTGTTTTTCATTGTCAGAATAAAAGAATAAATAACTTAGAGGGATGGAATGACTGAAATGCAATCCCTGGACTGAAAAGCCTGGCATCAGACTCAGATTCCTTTGCTCAAATTCATGCAGTTAACCAATAGAGTTATCTTCAGATTCATAACCAAAGACAGAGCTACATTCCATGAGCTAAAACCGTTTTATGTTTGTGTAAATTTAGCTCTTATCATCTGGCTAGTTCTCAGACACTAGGAAAGATGGAATAAAAATTCTTTTCTAGACTAGTTTTCCAACTTTGTTCCTGTTATCTTTCTTCTTGCTATTTTGGCAGGTCCACAAACTGTGACATTCGTCCCTAATGGATAACTTCCCCCCTTAGGTGCTAGGAGCTCCATGCACTGGCATTTCTTTGGAGCTGCAGTCTTAGGCATCATTCGCTGTTGCTTTGCCACACAATATCACATTATTAAAACTGTCTGCTGACAATTCAGTAAAGACCCACTGCCTTGAGGTTGTCTTTGGCAAATATATCCTCTCCTCCAAAAAAAAAATAGGATATATTTAACAGAAAGCAATGAAATAAAATAAGATAATTTAAATGTACTCAATTAGCCATTAAAAATCAGCATTTCCAGGAATGTGGAATCTTTTAAGATCCTAAGGGATATTAAAAACATCTGTTTAAAATACACATCATTATATATATATATGTATCCCTGTAAAAGATTAGGACTCTGAGACATTCTATGTTATAAAAATGCTCCAAAATGTCCTTCCTATGGGGAGAATTATGAAAAATACACTGCAACTCAGCTAGGAAATGCAATCCTTCTACAGAGAAGTGTCTGTTCATTTGGTTCCAGATTTGTGTGTTTGCAGCTACCGATGAGTGCTGGCATGTAAATACAAACCCTGCTCTATAAACCACTGTACCAGCAGGAAAATGGAAGACAACTGGAAATTTTAAAATGGTATTTTATACTAAATATAACCTTAAGGCACTTACTCTACTGCTGTCTTTATTATTTAAAAGTTCCTGCAGACACACTGCAGATCCTAGCCAATCTTCTGGGCATGAGCATATTTAATAAGTAAGCCTGCCTTCCTGGCATTCACCTATTTCTAACTGCTTCCCACTTTGGGAAATCCTGTGCACTGTGACTTGGTGATAAAAGGGAGGGGAACATAGTCTTCTTCAAAATGACTATTAATTCCCTTCAAATGAACTTTTTTGCCCTGGTTTACAACTTACAATCACTTTTATTGTTATTGTTCTCGCTGTGTGACTCTGATTTTTTTATCTTCTAGATTGCTTTGTTCATTTGAAGAGTAGGCTTTGTCTTCCACCACATACCTTCAACTCAGTATTCTTATTTTGCTTTTATTTTTATAGTTGCCACAACTTAATAGTTTGTTCTTTCCTCCAGCTTAAAAATAAATTGGAGGGTGGTGCAATGATGGCTTAGTGGCATTATTCTTGCTTGCATGCTGGAGACGCGGGTTCGATTTCAGGAGCCTGTCCAAGCCAAAAATAAAATAAAGTAAAATAAATGAGGGGGTGGGGTGGCAGGGGATAGCAGGATGAAGGGTACATATGACCTTCTTGTACATTTTTTTCAATTCCTGTGAATCTATATTTATTTCAAATTAAAAAGTTTTTTTTTAAACCTCAAAAATCAATCATGGGCATGATTTATGGAAAGGGCTGTAAAGTTAAAGGGGAAATTAATTTATATTTAGGAAAGATATTTCAAAAATTATATCTCAACTACCTCAGTGAAATAAACATTCTTGATGCCTGTGTCTTGCATATTATTTCAAGTTAGCAGAGATACTTTTCGGCTTATACGATGGCTCTTTGACAGGATTGGAAGGCCCATATTTTAATTTTGAAATCTCAGAAATAGCTTGTGTTCAGATGGGCTGCCTACCAAAATCTGCTTCTAGTATTTTTCTACTGTTATTATTACTTTACAAATTTCTTAAAAATGTTTTCGCAATTGGTGCTTCAGTTCAGTAACAACATGTTTAATTATTCTAAGTTTTCCAGACAACTTTTGGTAATGTTCTCACTATGTTTAATTTTAGCTAAGCTTCATCTTAGCTTCTCCCTTATAACCCATAACATATAGTCAGACAATTTGTTTTATCTGTTTTCTTGGCTGTACTTTATCTCAGGAATGCAGAGTGCCCCTTATACCTACCAAACTTCAAGCCAGATAGGCAAAATTGTACACCTGAGGGATCTATGATTCTATGATATTCTGTTTCTAAAACTTTAAGAAATCCCTTCATTGTTTATCTTATGAAAGTCAGAAATTAATGTGTTTATATTATAACATTTGCTGAAAATCCTTTAAGTTACTTGGACAAGCGGGTTAAGACAAAATAAGTAATAATAGGCAAGTAGATTAGTGGTTATTCTAATGTAAAGGCCAGCTTAATTTTGAGGCCAAAATAATGCTTTGTCTCATACAATATTTACAAAAATGGGGTCTTACGGATTTCACAAGCAGCATTTGTCCCAAAAGCAAGAGAAGTATGTTTTGCTTTCTCTTGAAATTTAGTCCGTTTTAATATCTAAAATCTACTGCATAAAAGCCTTTGTCTTAGCTGAATAAATATCTTGCTAACAAAAGAATACAGTTTCACCTTAGAATAAGAAACCATTATGAAATCTATCTCCATTTTTCTGAAAATTATTTGAAAACAGCTGCAATAGTTTTTCCAGCTTTACAGGCCCTATTTTATTTTTCTGATTTGTTGACATGAATAACTTGAATTATCCTAATGGAATTTCTGAGTTTACTTTTCAGAATATTTTGATGCTATGTGTGAGGGAACTCCCAGGAGAAATGGAAGGAAAGAATTGTTTTATGAATACAATTTTAGTCTTTTCATGGCAGTCAACTATTCATTGCTGCAATCTAGCATTAGCATGTGTGTTTCTGCATGTTAAAACAATTAAGTTGTGACAAATAATATTGGAATATTAGTAACAATTTCAATATATTTCAGAAGAGGAAAAGAAAGAGAAATATGTGGAACCATGCAGCTGGCTTTTAAATCAATCTGTTCTCTTATTTCACAATTTGATTTGATTTGCAGTGCATGCTGAATTGCGTTTGAGTGACCTTGAATGTTGAATTTTTCTTTTCTTGTTTGATACAGCAAAAGCACCGAAGAAGGAACAGGCAGGTAAGACTCATGTCTGAGCTCTTTCTACTTTATGTCCAATGCTTATTAACGTTGGAGCCTCAGGCATGTGGTAAGGGCAGTGATTTCCATTTCACAGTCTCTTTCCCTAGTTCTTCACATAGAATCAACCCCGATCTGATTTAGAAAATGAAAATTTCACACCCTCGCTACTCAAATTGTGATCTGGGAACCACCAGCAGTAGCATCACCTGAATGGTGGTTAAAAATGCAGAATCTCAAGCCCCATCCCAGACCTATTGAACCAGAATCTGCAATTTCATAAGATTCCCCAGTGTATTCATCTGCATAGTGTTTGAGAATCACTTTTTTTACAGTTCAGTGTAAAATAACAAAAGGAAAGCAAGAATAAAATGCATTCTGTAAATGTACTGTATATTGCTTTGCTTTTAAAATGTGGAATATTCAGTTCCAACAAATATTCTCTCCCTAGTCACAATGTTGCTGAATGACATTTCTTGAGTACTAAAGAAGAGTTGCAATGAGCGTAGACTTTTGTCCTCATTGTATTTACATTTCTTACTTGGGACAAAATTGAATTGAGAATCAGACAGACAAGTGCAACTGCCCAGTTTTTCATTTGAAAAGAGAATAAATGAAAATACAGTTCCCCCCAAACTTTTCTCCATTAACCTCCTTGTAAAGCATTGTCTGTTTATTTTGTCTAGCTAACAGGCTTCACTGAGGGTTTTGTGTGTTTGCCTGTGCTGGGGAAGCAGCTCCAGCCTTGTTTACTGTCTGTGAAGCCCTCTTCTCACTTCATGGGTCTGAAGAGAAATAGAATTCACTCGATTTTCGGGACATAAACTCGCAAACATTTCCATTATACTCCCATCCCTACAAACCCCAGATCCACAGACACACTTCTCTTATTTTTTCAAGTTTCTCAAACATCCTTAGGCCACCCCAAACTCTTCAGGGGTCTCTCCAACAAGTCCCTGTACCATCATTTTCTTTCCTTTGTAATACCACTTAATATATTATGTTTTCTTTTTTTTTTCTTCCTTTTAAGGAGTTAGAAACTAGAGGGTAGAGACTATGTCTTTTAAATCTTTATCCCCAGAGTATCTGTGACAGTTCTAGGAACACAGTAGGCACTTGAAAATGTTTTCCTGGATGAAAGGGGAAACACCAAATAGAATAACGACCTTAAAAAATAATTTAAATCTGAATGATTTTCAACTAATTTAAAAGATGAAATAATTGTACCCTTTAACACTTTACAATAACTTGCTGTTATTTATCATTTGAGAAGAAATGTTTTCTCTACAGAAAACAGCCTGTTTGTTCATGGATATATTTCCACATGTGGAAATAATCTGTGGTTAATGGCATATATTTAGAGGATATTAGAGAAAAATGGCACTGAACTGTAGTTTCTCTTTATTAAAACTAGGTTTTTCTTTAGTTTCCAAGGTTATAAGTATAGTTTTTAAACAGTTAAAATAATGCAATAAATTCACACCTTATTATTTCTATGTCCTTAACAGCTCCAAGTGAAAAACAAGTGAAAGCAAGTATGTTGAATAAATTTTAAAAATGAGCATATTTTAGCAGCTTACTCATTTAAAAACTTTATGTGTTGGATGATGCTAATGTTAATTTTTTGAGAATGGCTTACCAAATGTTTCTCAGTATGATTTTTTGTTGTCGTGTTGTAATAATGTGCAAAACTACTTATTTTGTCTTCTCTATGAATTCACTCTTACTAAAATTTATCAATTGAGCTTTCATTTTTATAAATTAATTTGTCCAAATCATAAACCCTTTTCTTGTTTTCTGTATTTTTGCTGCCTGTTTTGCAGAAGATAAGCAATATGACTTCAATTTCTAAAAAATCTTCAGGCTTAATTTTCCTAATGCTTACTCACTTAATCAAACAACTAGGCAACATACTTTGTCTATGTGTAAAGTCATTGTGAAATTAGCAAAATGAAGACCCCAACTATTTTATTAACTACCACTCTTGTAATGTTATAATTTCCTCTTACAGTTTATATCCTTGGATGATGAGATATTGAGTAACCAGAACATACAATGGTACTGAACTTAATAGTAGCTTTGACAATATGCTGAGGGAAAAATGCTGATTCCTCTGTTGGTATTTCCCAAGTTAATGAATTCATCAATCTGACATATGGTCATTAATGAAAATTATTTTAGGCATAATGACAAATATTTGACTTCGGAAGAAAAACATGCTTTTCACTTCTCTAAACTTTGCATATTGGATTTATGGTCAAACCTCAGTTCTATCCATGATGTAATTACATTTATATTTTTCTTTTGAGTTACAGCCACAAAAGTATTAATAATAATAATGGTGCTGATGCATAAAACCAACACATATTGTATTTAGTTCCTGAGTTTTGAGACAAAGTATACCATTGGCAGATATATTGGAGACTAAATGGAAAATGTAATTTTAAGAAATTTGGTGGAAATATCTTTATTAAAATCATTACTGTTAAATATGTTCACATAGACATTGTAGACTTTGAAAGAGTCTACTTTTAACATGTATGTAAAATTCCATTCATATTTCCCTGAGAATTTTTAGCTGAATGCAAAGCTGATTGGAACTCTACATTGTGCAGTATTAGTATGCTAATCCTTAGACTGTAGAAGTACATAATCAAGAAAATATACAAAACACAACTGTTAATTTTTCAGTGTTGCTAGAGAACTTTAGATTGAAGATCAGTCTGAAAATGAACATTTTCCTCCAAAACATGTGACATATGGATAAAAATATTCATTTGCAATAAAAATCTGTAACTTCTGCTATCTATGAAACCCATATCCAATCAGGTTTTGAAGAGATCAGCATCTTTTGCAGGAAATTAGCTAGCAAATTAAGTTGTCAAATCTTAAACCCAAGACGAAAGTTTCAAAGAGTTAATATTCAACTCCCTATATGGTTGAGTGATTTGTACTTGGCATGGCCATTATTCTTCAACAGAAATTGCCAGAGATAATTAGTTTACAAATTGCTAAAGTTCTCAAAACTATGTGACCAGCCATTTTCCAAACTAAGAAACCACACAACAGAATTTCTACACAGCTACTATATATTGTGGGCTACGTGTGAAGTTAATGCCAAAGGTAAAAATTGCATATCATTACAAATGCCTATGAAATTCCCTTAAATTACCAATACAGTGCAGATAGTTTTGCATATATAATCTGCATATTCAGGATATGATTTTATTTTATCTTAAATAATGAATGTAAATTAAAGAGTGAGACATTTAGTTGAATAAACATAAATACGGCTGTGATGCAATTCCACAGTATTGAATCTAAAAGGATAACTGATACAATAGAGCAAAAAAAAATAAGTAAAAGGGGATTTAACACTAGCACTGAAGAAGGAAATAACTGTAAAGTGTGTTGACCTGGGGGAACTGTTTAAGTCCCAAGGAAACAACCAATGTCATTGTAGAAAAATACTAGAGGTGTATCAATTCAGTATGGTATCAATTCAGTTCTCATGGAATTCATGAACTTGCTGAAAAGGAATGCCTTTCAAGTTTAATGACTTGTTGTCCAGGAGGGGCACCTAATGCCTCCACATTTAAGGTTATGGATTAAAGCAGCATGGAGGGAGGAAGTTTACCTTGGACCAAACAGGACTGCCAAGCCCAGATTTATAACTCCTACAAGTCCACACAGATTTTTTTTTTCTACCATGGCATATGCAGAAGTTCCTCTATCCTCCCAGTTTTCATTCCTACAGTCCTGGCACCTTCTACCCTGTATAGTGGGTGGAGTAATAGGGGTTGCCATTATGATTAGCCATTTCCAAGGAGAAAGAGGACAAAACAAGTCTCTTGGTGAGACAAGGCAAAAATTCCACACTTTCTCTGGTATCTTGGGGTTTCTAACCTATTCTTCTAGGCAGCATTTTCCAAATGTTTAGGGAATATTAATTCTAACAAGAAAACAAATTCATAGCTAAATAAGATTAGGACATTATGGCACACAAAGTTCAATAGCTTTTTCTAGACTGTAGGCCATTTCATCATGAATCTTCAGAAGATGGTGTAGTAGTCAAAGTTCACCAAATATATTTGACCACATCAATCCCCACCCTTTTTTTTCTAGGAAGATATCTAGTGTTTCCTTGTACCTTGGAAATCACTGCTGTAGATAACATCACTCTGCATCAAAGACCACAGGGCTCTGATTATATGTTCCATGAGCATGAGCAACCAGCCAGTGGTCAGTTTGGATTTTGAGCAATAAAATCAACCGGAACCTAGATTAAGTCCAAAGTGTAATATTTTTTAATTGTGACTCTAAATTTATATGAAATGGCAACAAGTAGGCATTTTTCATCCCTTGCTCTCAGCACTGCTTGAGGTTCTGTGGTATACTCAGCCATTAATCTTCCCTACAATTAAAAGTAATATGCTTATTGCCTTAATCATATCTCTGTGCTTAAACATGTAAGTTAGATGCCTATCAGCTCATCTAATACATGTGAGGATTGTTTAGGAGAAGGTTGCATGCAAAATTTCAGAATAAATCTCTTTGAATTTATGTAGATAGATAACAACAGACATATATTTAGGGATAATTTGTATGCATTAGCTTTTTGGTTACAATTTAAGCACACTGGCAGGAAAATTATTGGGAGTAGATGTTTATGAGCCTGAACCGGCATAGCCAATATCAAATGAAGAGTGTCTGGGTTCCAAACTGCATGCCAAGGATGGCTGTGAGTCTTCATGGGTTAGTACAGTCTTGGTTCATACCTGCTATCCCAGAATAACAATTACCAACACCTTATTTCACCCTCTGTTTGGATAATAACGTACATGATCACTGCCCAAGCCATCGGGCATGCTGTCAGAACAAACTCAGAGAGGTACCGATTCAGTTGAAGGTGATGGTCTTGGGATATTTAAGTACCACTAAAACCAGGCTGTGAGAGAGCTGGCACTGCTTGAAGTGGTAGGGAAAAAGCTTTCTTCTTGTTTAATCCTGCGTGTGGGTTCAAGGTTGGTCTTCTGAGCATCAGCCCCATATTGGAAAACATGCTCATGATTCAGTGTCCAAGAATGTTAATCGGCTTGGTTCAAAAAGATCCAAGCTGAGTGCTGGCAGAAGTCAAGCCTGAGCTCAATTTGGATAAAGAAACCAGGAGAGATGGATAAAGGATTCCTAATGGAAAACCAGGAAGAAATCTCAGTATTAGGAAAGCAGAATACTCTACACAGCAAAATAACCCTATGATGTATTATTTTGAGACCAGTACTATGTGACCCAAAGCTTAAAAAACAGCCCCTGTTCTTGTATTATTAGGGGTAGTGTGGTACTAGTGCTAATCTATACAAATTCTCTACTGGAAGAGCGAAGGGACGTACAACAGATCCTACTTGAGCAGAAATCTGATATAAGAAAGAACAGTCATTTCAGATAGCCGGAGAATGGATGGATTATTAAAAGATGTTGCTGATGTCGTTGATGATCCATTACAAAAAATGTGCATCCTTACTTCATACAGTTCTAAAATATCAATTCCAGATGGTTCAGCGACTTAAATAGCAAAGGCAAAACTTGACATTTTTCAATAGAAAACATAGGGAAATGTATTTATATGTTCCCTTGAAGGATGGAAGGATTTTTATAACTATGTACAGAAAATGAAAACCATAAATTAAAAGTTTGAGACATTTTATTACCTTAAAATTAAGAACTTCGGTTTAGCAACAGTCATCATAGACTTAAAAGACAAGACACAAACTTGAAAAAGATATTTGAAACACATGTAAGTAACAAGTGCTTAGTGGTAAAAAATAAAGAAATAACTCTAAATATCAAATAGAACAAGATGAAGCATTTGATAGATCAGTAGGCAGAGATTTGGGCAAAAGATATAAGCAAGCATTAAAAATAAAACACAGATGGCCTAGAAACCTCTCCATCTTTTAACATTAATGGAATTGTGTTTGAAGCCACAGTACTCTTGTAAACCTACCATATTGACCAAAAAAAATGGGGAAAAAGGATCATACTGGTGTTGTTGATGATATGGAGCAATAGGAAGTCTCACATATGCTGCTAGTATGAATGTAAAAGTTTTGGAGAAGCAATGGGATATTATCTAGAAAAGTTAAACATGAGCACATGCTGTGCCCCAGCAATTTCAGTCTGAGAAAATTCTTGCATATGCAGTCCAGTAGACATATACAAGAATGTACACGGCAGCATTAACGATGATAGCAAAAATTGGACGTAGTCCACTGTCCATTAGCAGTAAAAAGGATACATCATGCATGGGATATTTATAGAGTGGAATATCAGATAGCAGTTAAAACCAACTAAAGCCCTTCATATCACCATGACTGCATCTCAAAAAATATAATGTTTCAAATGAAGCAGATCACAAGAAGATAAACAATATAATTCAATTTTTATAAAATTATGTTTGTTTAGAGAGAAATACATTTGTTGAAAAACTGTAAAGAAAAATAAGGCAATGATTGATACAAGATTCAGGACAACAACTCTGGAATGAAGGGAGAGGTATGCAATGGTAGCAGGACAAGAAAGAGGGTTCAGAGGCATGCTGATATTCTGTTTCTTATGTTTGCAGGGAGTTACACAGGTGTGCGTTTTTTATCAGTCATTAAAATGTACAAATATGCTCATTATTTATATGCTTTCTATTTATATAACACTTTCACAATAAATAATTTTTCAAAATCAGAATGGGAAGATCAGAAGAGGTGACGTTGAGTGCAGCATCTCTTTGGAGGCTTTGATGAGGCACAGAGAGATGAGGTAGTGGGGGTGTGTATAGATCGGAGGGATGTGGTTGCCTGCAGTTATAGTGTGACATATCACTCTTGATACCTTTCTGCACTGATGTGAATGCATCCATAAGGGGAAACTGACAATTAAACAGAGAAATACTGATTGCAAGAACAGGTCTTGCTTAGGCAAAAGGTATTGGAATCCAGGGACAGGTTATTGTTTGGACCTGAAAGGAGGCAGATGGTGTGGGATGTGCAGGTTGGTGATGGAAAAACTAGCCTGCTTCTATTTTCCCTATAATTTCTCAATAGCAGCTTGCCTATTTGCTATGGGATGTTGGAAGATTGAGGAGGGAACAGAGTACAGGAACGAGTTATCTAGGAGAATGGGAACATTTCATTAGACTTGTGATAGAATTGCTGGACAGTGCTGAGTTTCTCTTAAATATCATGACAGGAAAATTAAAGTGAGATTTTTAACAGGGTGGGGGCCTGCCTCTAGTTCTGATGGCTGCTCAGGTGCAGACATAAAGTAGGACTGGTGTTCGGGCAGGTGACTGTGAAAATGGGAAAGAAGAGCATGTTTTAACTATGGCCATGAAGTATAAGCTTGGTTAGCAGAGAAGTCAGGACATGATCTCAAACAGTGAGAAAGCAGTATGATCAAAATGAAAGTATTGGGCGGGCCACGGTGGCTCAGCAGGCAAGAATGCTTGCCTGCCAAGCCAGAGGACCCGGGTTTGATTCCCAGTGCCTGCCCATGTTTAAAAAAAAAAAAATGAAAGTATTGATGGGGTTCAAGACTATTTAGAGGGTGAATAGATTAACTGAGCTGAAAAGAAAGCAAATGGTGCGAGAGAATGGGATTTTTGAAATCAAAGTGTTGGTGGTAAAGGAAAAGTCTAAGGGTTTGTTGGTAGTAGTGATCAAAGAGGTGGAGGCCTCTGGTTTTCAGAAATGAGGAGGTCAAGGAAATAGGAAAATACAAAGTTGTATGGATCCCAATCCTAGGTGAGTGTTAGAATGTGTTGGGAAGTTTATACATTTGCTAGTGCTAATGGCCAAGCCACACTCCAGACTCAACTCAGAGTCTCAAAGGTCTCTAGCCAACCCTAAACCCACAACATCTGAATCCCAAAGCCTTATAAAAATACTCCCCCACTTGTTCTAATGTGCAGTCAGGTTTGAGATCATTCTTGATGTCATGTCACAGTAGTAGTGGGGAGGATGATAATTATGTGCAAAAATATTCAGTGAATGGGGAGAATTTGCACAAGGGATGGGTTGATGAAAGCAATGAAGAGGGATGGAATCTCCTGTAGGCTCTTGAAATGAACTAGGATTTTGGGGGAAAAAAGGAAGATAAACGATCTGTGAGAAGTAATGAGAATCAAAGAGGGCAGATGCATTATTTCCAGGCACTTTGCTGAGTTCTGGATGGAAGAACAAACAGCCTGCATTTTAGAAGGCTGCCTGTAGGGAGGCAGGGTCCTTAGGGAGCTAGAGGTTGGTTAAAGGAGGAAAGAAAAGGGAACATTCTGAGAAGAGACTAAGGATATGAAGAGACAGACTTTGATGGACAGAAACACAGTGGAAAGGTTTTGGAGAGGGGTCAGTTTTTCAGGGAAATGAAAAGCCAAAGAGACTACGGTTTTGCTGCAAGGCTTGACTCACAGGAGTAATGGGGTGAAAGGAGACAGGAATCCTGATGTATTCATTTCACTTGCCTCTTAGGGAAAGTTAGTCAATTTTCTGTGGCCCAGGATCTGTGTTTTAATAGCCTTCTTAGGTGATTCTGATGCATGCTAACCTTATATCTTAAATATATAGATCTTTACCTGGAATGTATAAAGTACAAAGCAGTCAGGGCTCTGCTCAATCCTGGAGCGTAGGCAAGAGGATCTGTACACAGGGCGTATTGCCTGGCCTCAAGCTGCGAAGCCCCTAAATCTAGCTCTGTGGTAGCCACACCTAAAAGGGATGCAAAGTGGGATTTCCCCCAGGAGGTCCTGATGCACTGCGAGCACATGGGTCTGTGAAGGCTCCCTTGTCTTGTTGGTCTCACAGTCTTAGCTGCTGAGTGTGTATTGGGAAGGGAGGAGATGTACAGTTATCAATGAGAATAAGAATGCAAATACACATGACCTAGGGGAATGCTTTGAATATTAAAGACATTAATAAAAAAAGTAAATAAAGCTTTGGAAAAACTCACCAGCTTGTTATTTTTCTTATTTTCATATAGGCTAGAGAAACCGTCAATTTTTAACTAGTGTTGATGTGAGGGCCAACATTTTGTACTAGGATCAGCATTTCACATTATGTCCTCAGGGCAACTCTCTTATTTTCTGCACTAGATATTAAGAGAAACTCTAAGAAGGCATTTTTTTTGGACTTTTTAATGTTCTCTCTCTCTCTCGGCAGCATTCAAGTGGAATTTTGTATAATATTATGGTTAATTTTTTACTAATCAGAGTTAATTGATCGGGGCCAGATACTGTTTTGCCATTCTCATAATGAAAGGTGCTATTCATGTGCTATTCCTGACGCTATATCATTAACATTTTACTTTAAACTACTAAATTAGCATTCCAGTGTATTTGTGGAATGTCACCTACCCTATGATCACAACTTATATGAGCACACAATTTTTAACATCACAGAGTTTACATCTTGAATGAGAGTATTTATTGTTTTTAAAGAAAGTTCATTAGTTAAAAAAAATAAAGAGGATGAGTACTTTATATCTTGTTTGTTTGTTTGTTTTCCTGGTGCTTGCTTTGCTTTCAGGAACCACATATATTTTGTCTTTGGGAGAGTTTTATTCTAGATGGATTTACAACACTATAAGATATTGATCTGTCATCTCAGATACTATTTCTTGTTTCTTTTAATGTCTGAAATTGCAGAAACTGAACGAGCCAAAGATGAGGTTGATACTCCTTCAACTAAGAAAGGTAAATGCAACTTAAAGAAAAAGATGTCATGAATAACTTATTTCTGCTAAGGTTTCTAACTTAATGGATTGCTTAGTGCTTATAGAAGAGCTCCAGCTATTGATTTTGCAATTTCATTTAGCATGTAAACTAAACCACTTTGCAAAAGATTTATACTATCTATGTTAATAAAGCTTTGCCTTTAATGTTATAATACCAATTGTTTTATTCCTTAAGGGCCATAAATTAAAACTAGAAATTATAGTCACACTGCAAATTTGCTTTTAAAAATTGAAGAAATGTAGCTGCATTAAGCTCAGTAGGATCTAACCATCTGTAGAGCTTTCGGGTTCAATATACAGTTTTAGGAGGTCAGGACTTGAGCAGATGAGACTTTGATTAATAGAAGTTACCTGCACAATGCCCACCTTTTGCAAGAATCATATCAAATTAGATAAAGGACACCATGAGATGTTGTCTTGGGGACATTTTATTTTAAGAAGCCTATTGGCAAGTCTGGAAATTGTTTTCTAAGTTATTTCTCTTATGTCTAATCAGAAGTGACTACTTATGTCAATATTGATTCCTTTTAGGAGACATCTTAAAAATATTTTTAAAATCATGTGTTAAAAACAATCATCGTGATAAGTTTTACATATTACCCATTTGAAATAAATTTGAACAATTCTGGTATTTGCAGTCCTGTTTACATACAGAAAGAAATGAAATCAGTATCCTGTGTATTCTGAAGCATCTCAGAGAAAATTTAAGTCATATTCTCAACATACGTATTCACATACTCTTACACACATGCTCCCTGGTAGCAAATAACATTTCCCCTAAGAAACATAATTATTGCATATGTTCTATAAAGAGAGTATATATCCAGATGGTAGGAAGATTAAAAAAGATGTGACATAGGTCCATATTCTCAATTCCCCAATTTATGTATATTTGAATATAAATGAAAATATTAATATAAGTGAATGTGTAATATAAAACAATATTAATTTATTGTTTAATATATAAATTATAATGTATCTCAATATATAAATTAATATGTAAACATACATATATATCTAAGGTAAGAAAACAAACAATTTTAGATAGAGGATATTTAAAGAAATATCCTCTGTTTTGTAAGGTAATATTTAATTAGCAGCAATTGAGTGATAGAAATTAATACAGCTCTATTCATTATTCTGAATTTACACAAATAGGAATAATATCTGTTTCCTATTCAGTCTTTTCCTAACAAGCTAATTTTTGTGATACTGTCTTGTAATGTGAGCACACATCATGTTTCATGGTTACCATTTGCTCAGTGTCCATGTGGCATGAGTGGCAGAGTCATGAAGTCATAAAATCTATGTTAAAATAATTCATGCTTTTGTGGTATTTTATTCTGAAATTGACTTTGCTTATGGGTATTAAGTTGATGGTGGGTGAAACTGTTGCTTCAGATTGGGTAATATGGAGGCTGAATATTGACTCAGAGAAAGTCTTTAATCTAGGGATGGAGGCAGTGGTTTGGTAGATAGAAGAGATGATATGTGTTGAAAGCAAAAGTGAAACAAAAAATTGAGCCAAGTTGGGTTCAAAATCTGCAGTCAGGTGTGAGCTCAGTAGATGGGTTTCAACTGAAACTAGATATCATGTACTCAGATTTAGAGAGTCCATGATTATTGAAGACAGCTAGAAAAGGGGTTAAAAGGAAAGATTCAGTTACTGATAGCTGAACCACCCACAGACGGGTGGAGTCATGGATTTAGGATAAAATCCAAGCACTCGTACTATGGGATCCATCAGGTCACACTGGCTTAAGCAGAGTGATTGTATTAAAAGTAAACCATCGACTACTGAACTAGTCAAGGTCTTCAACCAGGAATGGTCCCTGAGTTTAGAGCAAGGCCATACATTTTTGTTGTGGTAAATTATACTTTCTTTCATTTATTGTGAAATTAAAAGAGGGAAACAATCTGTTTATAAACATAAATTATTGGCACTACTTTTCTTCTAGTTGGTCTTAAGCTCTTATCTCAATTTAAGGATGATTCTGAACATTGAGTTTTTCTGCCAACACACTATGAACAGAAGGACAGCGTTCCTACAAAAATCATAAATATTTTGAACTCCAGGAAGGGTTTTGCCAATTTGTCAAATGTAAAAAATTAAAGGAACCTTTTCTCATTTGTCAGGTAGTTTGTGCTTCCTCCACCTCCTCAGTGATGGTCAACCACACCTGAAAATATATATTGCTTTCATCTTGTCTTTTCTAGCCCCCAAAGTTTACAACACATGTTTTATAGCATGACCAATTTTGAGTTTGCAAGTGAAATAAAAGAAAAGAAAGAGTTGGGAGTTATTTTGATTTTAAAACATTGCAAAATTGTTCTCTAAATTGAGGCTTCAAATAGGACCTATGTGTACAATTTTAAATGGAAATTATTGATATTGTGATTGTTTTAAATTTTCAGTTAAAGAATAATATAGTCATTTAAGCTCATTAGAATATGCCCATTTATATATAGTATAATTTTATCTTAATGCTTTTAAGACATTTTCTTGGGACATATGTAATATTTAATCATCAATATATCATTTTACAAATACATATTATATATATATTATTTTCATCTTGCAGCTTTCAATAATTTTTACTTTCACTCAATATATGTTTCTGGACCACGTGTGCAAAATTAAGGAAAAATTTAGATGGTAATATCACTCTTGAGCACATTAAATTACTGAAAGAATTTAAAAATTTGAAGATTGGGTCTCAGTTTTCTCTATCATGTGAACATTTTCCTATAACCATAGTTCGAGATGAAAGCCATCAGCATAAAAAAGAGAGATAAGGAAAGTACTATCCCATAATTTCCAAAAATTATTCTTACCTGTGAAAATCAAAAAGGTTTAGTATACAAAGTAGTTTTAGAATTTGACCTTAAATAACAGGGAGGATTGCATAGGTAACAATGAATTAGAAGGATATCTTAGGAATAAGTTACAAATTCAAGGCAAGTCAGTGGGAAATTTTTGGAAGCATATGAAAAGCTGCAAATCTCTGTTTAGCAGGAACACAGTATGAGCTAACATGAGTTCTGCTAGTAATAATGTGAAGGTACCTGATTATATGTTGTACTCTAATTTATGAGCAAAATGGAGCCAAGGAAATTTTTCCCAGGTTTTTCCTTGGGAGCTAAGGAAAATGCTAAATATAGGAATACCATCTAGTCCCTTTTAAAGAAGATGAATTCCAGAAACAATGGGTAAAGGAAATTTGGATTGGAAGGATCAGTAAGAGACAGGCTAGTTAGGAAGCTTTTGCAATAAATTAGGTGACAAGCATGGAGCTCTGGATTGGGGTAGTGGCCATGAGATTAGAAAGGAGAAAACTTATGTGTGGCTTTCATAGAAGTAAATTCAACAGGATTTGACAACTGATCAGCGCTGAAAAAGAAGGCAAAAGAGAAGAATGATTTAATGATATAAATTCTTCAGTTTGAGTGCTAGAAGAATGTTGTTCATATTGTTAATAAAATTTAAGGCAATAGGTGAAAACAGTTCAGAGAGGTTAATTTTGGAAATATTTAAGTGAAAGTGCTGGTATCTCCTGTGTGTAGTATCACATAGGTGGCTGTGCATATACTAGAGCTCCAGATGGTGACAGGGCTGTAGATATACGTGTGGAAGCTGTGTATCTGGTGAGAATAGTGAGAATGGTATGATTTAATGAGCTTGCAACTATGAGATGGCCTATAGAGAGACAGGCTGGGGTAGAATCTAGGAGAGAGTCAGACACATCAGGCATTAAAATTATATATATACATATATATATGGTTTCCTATGGCATAGTAACTCAGAAAAAGAAAATCTTTCATTGACAAGTTGGTGGTCATCAGCTCACTGTATTTGTCAAACTATTAAATTACAAACCCTGTTCAGAAGAGAATTTTCAGGGGACAGAAGTCAAATCTAAAGGGTAACTAATTTAATAAGAAGAAAGTGAAACATGGGTGATGATGCCAAAGAAAGTTGGCTGGGAGCTAAAGGAAAAAGGAGATAGCTTAGTGTTGTGAACTGAATCGTGTACACCCAGTTTGGACATGTTCTTGGTCTTGGTTCACATTCTGTTGGGTTCGGACCCAGAAGATCTCTTCTTAGATTTTACTTCAGTTAAGGTGTGACCTAACTGAATAAGATGGACTTTAATCCTTTATACTGGAGTGCTTTATAAAGAGTGCAAGTCAGATGGAGAGAGAAGCCACAGGGAGCAAGCAGAAGCCATATGCTCCCAGAGGAGAATAGAGAAGACGTTGCCATATGCATTACCATGTGAGGAAAAGCCAAATAACTCCAGAGATTGCTATCCAGCCAGAAAATACTGACCCCTTTTGGCCTTTTGGCCTCAGAAATTGTGAGGTGATATATTCCTGTTTGCAAGCCAGATCATTGTATGGTATTTGTTTCAGCAGCTGAGAAACTAAAATAGTAGCTGGTACCAGAAAGTGTGGTGCTACTGTGACAAATACCAAGAAAATGTGAAAAGAGCTTTGGAGTTTTGGTAATGGGTAGAAGCTGGAAGAAATGTGAAATGTTTGATTGTAAACTGCTTGAATGATTTCAAAAGACTGTTGGTAGAAATATGGACAATAAAAGTACTTGAGATGAGGCCCTAGAAGGAAATGAGGAATGTGTCATTGGAAATTGGAAGAAAAATGATTCTTATTATAAAGTAGCAGAGAGCTTGGCAAAATTGTGTTCTGATGTTGGATATTAGTCAAAATTTGAAAGTGATGAACTTGGATATTTAGCTAAGGAGATTTCCAGGCTAAGTGGAGAAGGTGTAGCCCAGTTTCTCCTTGTAGCTTATGGTAAAATGCAAGAGGGAAGGTGTAAACTGGATTAAACTCTTAAACAGAAAGGAACCAAAGGCATTTGCTGATTCTGAAACTTTCTAATCCTGGTAGTGTGCTGAGACTAGGGTCAGAAGCAGCTCTATCGGGGACCTACCTGAAGTTCAAGATGATTTCCCAGAGAACAGGGCTCCAGGTGAGGGTTTAACTGAACCATCCTTTGCTAAAGAAGGTATGGCTGAGTATCTTTCAACCATTCCATATCTAGTCAAACATTTAGTGGAAGTCAGGATTGGGAATACAGGAGGATCTGTGGAAATCTAGCGTCTGATGATTTAGAACCCTGTGAACTACGTTCAAAGAACATAGTTTTTTCAAAATTTGTATGAGAAGAACCACCCCTAGTCTGAATTGAAAGGCACAGAGAAAGGATGAATTGAAGGAAGAAAGGCTTCCAGGGTAGAACCATAGAAGCAAATGTCTGGGCCATAAAGATCTCCTTGGGCCAAGAGAGCAGACCAACCTTTGTGTATGGAAAGGGCAGGGCTGCCCCTGTACTTGGCAGGTGTTACCACCCCAATGCTAAGAGAGGGTGGAGCCTGTGCCCCTGTATCTGTGGAGAGCATGGCCCCAGGGTAAGTACAATGGGTGTGACTGCTATGCCAGAAGGCCCAGAGGACAAAACATAGATCCATAGATGACTGTCAGATTTTGAAGTCTATATGGGTTTGCCTTGGTGAATTTTGGACTTGCTTCAAAACTGTGACCGCTGTTTCCCTTCCCACTCCTCCCTTCAAGAATGGGAGTGTTTGTCCTATGCCTGTCCCACCATTGTATATTGGAAGCAGATAGCTTGTTTTCTGGGTTTCATAAGTCCATCAAAGGAATTTTTCCCTGGGATAGACCACACCCAAAGCTAATTTTGATGAGACTCTGTAGTTAGCACTATTTAAAAACTCCAGAGAGCATTGACTGGCCAGGAAAAAACTGACTCAAGAAGGAAGCAAGCTTTTAAACCCCTGAAACCATGAACCAATAAATTGCTGTTGCTAAACCAATCCATTGCATGGCATTTATTATAGCAGGTAGGAAACTAAAACACTTAGTGTTCTTGTTCAATCTCTCTTTCAGTTTCAGAGATAAGGTGTTTCTCCTTTTCAAGATCAGTGACTCCAACTGTGTCATCCTTCATTAGTCATCCATTGTGTGTATATAAAAAAAACAGTGCATCAGAATAAAACATTCAGCAGTAGATCCACACAAAATGGGCAACTGTCTTTTTTTTCTATATAGTTTTAACAATCATTATTAAAGACTAGTGCTACTGGATTGCAGTTCCTTCTGGCTATTCTAAAACACTAGAAACTAAATAGAACTGTCTTTTAGTATGTCAGTAGTCAAAGTAATTTCTTAGTTACACCTCCTCTCTCTCATTTGATCTTCCCCTCAATCTTCAGAGAATAATGCTTATTAAGAAGAATTTTTATAGAGCCTAGAGGCTTTCATAGTGTCCTAGAACACTCCCTGGGATTTTCAGGAACACTGTTGATTGAGGCTTGGCTACTGTGGTTGTTTACAATATCTGGGTGAAGTTTGCATAAGAGAACTTCCAGGATGATCTCTTAACTCTAAGCCATGGCAACTTTAGTTTGGCCCATTTCCCCCATTTTGGTCAAGAAGGAATTCTCCATCCCACAGTGCCAGTGCCAGGCTCATTTCTGGGAGTCATGTCCCACGTGGGGGCTGGGAGGTGGGCAGGGAGTTTATTTATGGAGTCTGCTTAAAGAGAAGCCATATTTGAGCTACAAAAGAGTCACTCTGGGGTGACTCTTAGGCAAAATTATAAGCAGGCCTAGCTTTGCCATTGCAGAAATAAGTTTCATAAGGGCAAGCCTTGGGATCAAAGGCTTGGTCTACTAAATTGAGAGTCTTTATTTCTTGAGAAAGTATCAGGAATTTCCCATGAGAAGAGTTTTAATAGTTCCTCATTTTCCCCCAATCCCTCAAGGGGACTTTGCACATACTTTTAAATTTTCTGCCCACACTATTCTGGAATGTATCTGGGTATTAAATTAACCTGTACAGGATAATAAGTCCTAAGTGAGTCTTGTAGACAGCATATAGATGGGTTCTGTTTTGTTTCTCTTTTTAATCTATTCTCCCAATCTATTCCTTTTGACTGGGGAGTTGAATTCATTAACATTTAATATTATTACTGTAAAGGCAATACTTTCTTCAGTCATTTTGTCTTTTAGATTTTATATGTCATATCTTATTTTTTCTCTCTTTTTATCCTTTAGTTACCATTACTGATAATCATCATTTCTACACTCTTCTCCAAACCTCTCTCTCCTGTCTTTTCCTATCTGTCAGTATCACTCCCTTTAGTATTTCTTGTAGAGCAGGTCTCTTGTTCACAAATTCTCTCAGTGTCTTTTTATCATAAATATTTTAAACTCTCCCTCTGGTTTTTTTTCCTTCTTTTGTATGCTGTGTGGAGGGGTCACATTTTATTGTTTTTCCATGTCAGTATCCCGTTATTGCAGCACCATTTGTTGAATTTTTGTTCATTTGTTTGTTTCTTGGGAAGTACATGGACCAGGAATCAAACCTGGGTCTCCCGCATGGCAGGTGAGAATTCTAGCATTGAACTACCCTTGCACCCTCTCTACCTCCTTCTTGAAGGGCAATTCTGCAGGATATAGATTTCTTATTTGGCAGTGTTTCTCTTTCAGTATCATAAATATATCATACCACTTCTTTCTCACCTCCATGATTTCTTCTGAGAGATCTGTACTTAGTCTTATCAAGTTTGCCATATATGTGATGGATTGCTTTACTCTTGCTGCTTGTAGAATTCTCTCTTTGTCTTTGACATTTGTCAATCTGATTAGCAAGTTTCTTGGTGTAAGTCTATCTGGATCTTTTCTTTTGGGGGTATGCAAATTCTTGGACCTGTAATTTTATGAGTTGGGGAATTTTCAGTGATTATTTCCTCCATTATTCTTTCTGCCTCTTTTCACTTTTCTTCTCCTTCTGGGACATCCATAACACATATACTTGTGCACTTCACATTGTCATTCAATTCCCTGAGACCCTGTTCAAATTTTTTCCATTCTTTTTCCTATGTGTTCTTTTGTGTGTATGATTTTAGATGTCCTGTCTTATAATTTACTAATCTTTTTTTCTGCTTCTTCAAATCTGGAGTTGTATGTCTCCATTTTGTTTCTCATCTCTTCTGTTGTGCCTTTCTGTCTTATAAGTGCTGCCATTTGTTTCTTCAAGTTTTTTAGCTCCTTTGTATGGAAACCATGTATCTTCTTTATGTCCTTCAATATTTTCCACATTTTCTTCCAACATGTTGAATTGATTTAGAAGGTTTGCTTGGATGTCTTTAATTAGTTGTTTCAACTCTTGTATTCCAGTTTGTTTGGTTGGGCCATATTTTTGTGTTTCCTGGTATGAGTCATGATATTTTGCTGGTGTGGAGGCATCTGATTTTCTTCCTTTGTTCTGGAGGTTCTTTATCTCATTTGCCTAGGATTTTTCTGCTGTTTGACTTTGTTCTTTACATGTTCATCTCTCTCATCAGCCAGTTGTCAGATTGGTTCTGCACCCCAGTCTCCCCGCAAAACCAAACACCCACAGCAGCCTGCATCAGGGATGGGGATGGCACTGGCATCACAGCAGTGTCTTTGTGTGTGAGGAAAACAATTCTGCCAGCTCACAGTGGTGTTCTGTTTTTCACCATCCTGAAAGACCTAAGTTTGTTTTAGGGCACTGCTTTAATGGTTCAGTCATCCGTGCTCCTCAGCCCAAACAGGGGTAGATTACTGTGCTGAGAGTCTAGACCCACTCCAGTTGACCTGAAATATTTTCTGGACAATCTCTAAAAAAAGCTCTTCAGTTTCCCTGCACTTTCTGTTATGCCCAGAAGATAGCACTTTTCGATAACTTAATTGTCTTCAGAACTGTTTGCCTTCAGGGTACAGGCTGCATCTCACTGGATTGGGCTGAAACTGCAGGATTCCTGGTCCCTCTCTTTGCCACCCAAAATCTTGCTCAACACATGTCTGATTCCCTCACTTTATTTATGTCAGAGAACTCCCCCAGATGTCCTAGACTTTAGCCTTCTCCCAGGCAGGGATCAGGCTGCCCACTGTCATTTCCCGCAGGGGTGAGGGAAAAACTTTTGGACCAGGGCTGGAAACAGAACTTCTGTCCATGTTTTCTCAGACTCTCTGTCTCTCACTGAACTTGGCCTTGAAATGTTCTCCCCTGTCCTCCGGGTCTCCAAAAGGTGGGGATCTGTTCCACTGCTGTGAGAGAATTCTTATTCTGTATCCCCATTGGATGGGGTCCCTGTTGATGTTTCTCTGCCTGTCCTGCACTATATATGAAACTGAGTGAGGGGGAGGGGAGAGGACCAGCCAATCTGGGATGGAAATTTCCTGCCTGATATTCCTCTATTTCTTCAATTTGGCTTTTGTAGGGTCCCTATCCAGTCCATATACTCCCTCAGATTTCTGAGCAATTCAGAATTACTATTTGTTTTTATTGAGTCTCCTGGGAGAGATTTTCAGTAGCTTTTTACATCAACATATTGATGATGTCACTCCCTTAATTGTTCTTGAATATATTTCTCCAATTCATAACCATGAATGCTATCTGAGTTCAAACTTTCATTATCTTACAGCTGAATCACTGCAAAGACTTCATTCTGTCCCCTTGTCTATATTTTTATTCCTATTGTATTAGTCAACCACAACCCCCCAAAAAACTATAGTGAATTATCAAAGTCATGAAAATGAATAAGCCACTTTTAATTTTAGATTCTCTTTCCCAGTTGCCCATAAGAGAAAGTTCAATCTCATTAAAATGGCATATACAGTCCCCCAACATCTCACTCCAATATCACTTTCCCACTTCATCTTCTGACATGCCTTTTTCATGCTACAGCAATACCATAGTTTTTATAGTTTCAAACAAACAATAAGTAATATTCAGGAAAGATGGCAACAAGAAGGGACAGCCAGGTGAACAGACTGAGTAGTTAGCATGATTGGAGAAATGATGAGACACCTCCTTTCCCTGCCTCTACACCATGATATATATATCCATGGATCCAATAGTTCTAATCAGCCTTTTTTCCCTGCCATTAGTAATCTGGCAGTAATGGACAACTACAGGTAGTATCTTTAAAATTTGAATAACCCTTGGGTAGATAAAACTAAATTCTTGCATTCGCAGAAAGAATAGTTTGTTATGCGAAGACTGCAGGTTTATATTCCAAAAGAAGTAAGCATTATGTGGAGAACTTTTGAAACTGCACAATATTTCCTTCCCACTCATCACTCCCCTAACATACCTCACCTTCAGGGGCACTGCATCCCTCCGTGTGTCAGCTACTAATGGGTGTGCAGCAGAGCCTGCAACGGTGATAAGAGGCAGTGGGAGAAAGAGGAAAATTGAATGGGAGAACTAGGTCTCTGCAGAAAATACAGGGGAGGAATAGTGTGATAAGAACCTAAAACTACAAAACAAACAAACAAAAACAAGTTTTATCCACCTAACAGTTTAGCTCAGAACTATCACTAACTCCCTCGTGTCCTTTTAAGAGTGCTAGCTGCTTTATTGCCTTTACATTAGGATCCATGAAGGAGAGTGATCCAAATTTAATTTTTTTGCTGAAGTACACTCCTCCAAATATAGGAAAAAGAGGATTTCTTCTTTCAGCACCAAAAGAGTTTTCAAACACTCTGTGGTATAGAATGAGAAATTGATTAAGGTCTTCTTTAGATTCCAGGCAGTTAGAAAATTCACTTACTCTGCTGAGCTGTTTATTCCTAAAGTTTATTCTCCATAGAATTAGGCTCGATGAATTTTACATCAGAACCAGAAATGAAAGGATCATCACCTCAAGCAAAATGGCATCTCTTCCATGTAGATAATTGACATTCTCAGTAACTCTTTCTGAGTAACAAAAAACAACAACAAAAGGCTGCTTTAGGGGACCAGCCTCCTCTATTTAATATGAGTGGAAGAAAAAGAAAGCTTAGGCTTTGTAAGTCACATTCCCCGTTGCTTTCTGACAGACATATACTCTTCAGAGGATTAATAAATAATATTCAAAATGTGTGTTTCCTGCAAAATATTTATAATGAACCTTCTGAAGAAAATAATAATGAATCAGAATCGAAACCCATGTGGCCTATTGCAATGACAATTTGTCAATGTTCTATCCTTACATTGGTTTGAGAGGGAGCATTTATAGAGGAGAGTGATGTATGCCCATCAAACTACCTACATATAGTATAAACAAGGAAAACACTAACTCCTTAGTTTGGCATTTAAGGCCTTCCACAGTTGGCACAATTTTTTGTTTTAAGCCACCCCATATTTCCATTGTGGGAAGCCTCTACTCCTGCTAGAACATTACATTCTTGTTCTGAGGATAAACAATAACATGTTCTCAAATAGGAAGAAGCACATTTGTCATAACTTATCCTATAGGATTTAGGATCTTATCCTGCAAGAAACTGGGGGAGGACTCTATCTTAACTGATATTGCAGTTCAACGAGCTGGCCCCAGATCCTTGAAGAAAGAATTGCTGACTTGCAAATTAGTAAAATGATGATTAAGCTTTTACAAAGATTCACAAATATTTCAAACTGGCTGAGGAAGAAGGCACAATTTCAAGTTTTCTAAAGAAAATGCCCTAAGAAAATTTCCCTCCATTTTAAAATTCATAGTTTTTTTCTATTTGTGTTTACTTTCACAATACACAAATTAAATATAAATTCTACAAGGGAGACATTCATTAAAGTAATCAAAAATGATATAAAGGAAAGAGTCTTATGAAAGAGAATAACGGCAGAGTTCCCAGGTAGATTGCGGGGGGTGGGGGTGGGGGTGTCACGTAGGGTTTTTGTGAGGAGGTGATAGTAGTCAAGAATTCCATGTGACTTTCTCACTTTATCTTATAATATTTCACTCATCTTGTTCTACTCCCCAAAATGCCAAGTTTAAATGTTATATTTGGGATAGACATATTCTGTTCAGTAGCTATTCAAATAAGCATCACTGTCATCAGCAAATGTATGGTATTTGATCAATATCTGATTCCCCAAATACTCCTGGTTGTTACTCAAGTAATTCATCTTATTGGGAGGGTATTAATAATAGCAGGAGAATTAAACTCTCCCTGTCACAAGCATGTCTAGTTGTCTTAACTTTTCTAGAAGAAATATTTTCTAGGAAGATACTTATTAAGAAACATTATCATTAAGTGTTTGACATACAACAAAAGCATAATGATATAACAGACTTCAGTACATACCAGGGAGCTTCAGAAATAAAACATGACCAATATTTATTCTAGGTATGAGAGAGTAGCAACTTTAAAATAATTATTACTAACAAAACAAGTAAATAGATTAAAAACATGGAGAATTTCGCCATAGGACTGGAAAGTACATAAAATAATTCAGTGGCATAAGATATAAAATTAAGATTTAGATAGATTTAACAAAATAATAGGTGTAGAAAGAAGGAAGATTAATAATATGAATGATAGGGCATTAAACACAAAGAGAAAAAATATAAATGGACCAGGATCTTATAAAAATATTATAAATGAGTCCCAAGAGGGAGAAAGGGACTTGGAGGAAGCAAAATTTTGAAGAGATATTTGCCAGTTTTTTTTCAAACCTGATGAAGTTCATCATGCCACAAATTTATATAGTAGGAAAATAACAAAGTAAAATAACTAGGAAAATTATAGTAAAATCAATGAAAACTGAAGACAAAAAGAAAAATATTGAAATCTACCAGAAGAAACTTGTTTTCCAAAAGAGAAATAATAAGCAAAAAAATGACAATTTTCCCCAAGGAGAAAGCATGAAAACCTGCTAATGGAATAACATCTTGAATATATTTTTGAAAATCATTACTAATGTAGAATTTTTTATTAAAAATACTTTCAAATATGAAAGCAAATTAAAGATATATTCTAACAAACAAAAACTGAGATAATTTATTTCCCTCAGACTCACACTAAATGAAATTCTGAAGAGAGGTTTTTAGGAGAAATAAAATCATTTCAGATAGAAACTTATTGATGCAAAAAATGAAGGTGAAAGAAGGAAAAAATCAAATATGTAGATAAATATATATGAATATTTGGTTTAAAGTAGCATAATAATAGGTCTTGTGGGGCTTGCAGTATTAGTGGAATTAAAACGTATGGCAGGGCAGTGCCACGGTGGCTCAGCAGGCAGAGTTCTCACCTGCCATGCCAGAGACCTGGGTTCGATTCCCAGTATCTACTCATGCAAAAACAAAAACTAAAAACTAAAACACTTGGCAACAATATCACAAAAAGTAGGAGAAAAATATATAAAGTGTTGTGTTGCTCTTGTGTTTCCTGAAAAGTGGTAAAAAAAAAAAAAAAAAAGAAGTAAGCCCTAAAAAGACAAGGATGTATGTAATAATCCCTGGAATGGCCCTGAAAATAATAGCAAATGCTTTTTAGCAAGCATTTAACAGAGGGAAAATTGATGTTGTGCAAAAATTCTTGATTGTTAGGAAAGTTAAGAAAAAAGATAAAAATAGGGGAAACAGAAAAATCGTTAAGATGGCAGATTTTAACATATATATGTCAGTGGTGACATTAAATGTAAATTGGATAACTACTTCAAAGTAAAGACAGAGACAATTTTAAGCTGCCTACAATGGACATAGTTAAATATGAAGATGCTAACGCATTGAAAGTAAAAGTATGGAAAAAGACTAGGCAAATACTTAAAAAAAAAAAAGAAAGCTATGTAAATATACTATATAAGACAGAAGGCTTTAAGTAAAGAAGTATTAATAAAAATAGGGAAAATATGACAAAATCAGAGGAAGATATAACAATTTTAATTTTGCATTCTTTTAATGACATAGTCCCAAACTATATAAAGCAACATTTGGCAGAACTAAAAACTGAACTAGACAAATCCACAATTATCGTTGGGGATTTGCACACCTCTCTGTGTAAATGACAGAAAAAAAATCAGACAAAAATTTAATAAGGATAAAAACAATAAAATTATTAAGCTTGAGCTAACTAGCATGTATAGAGCATTGCTCCTAATTTAACAATACACATTATTTTCAAGTATGCATGGCACATTTATCAAAATTAACCACATGCCAGGCCATAAAACAAATATTAACAAATTTCAGATGAAAATTATATAAGACCTCTGACCAAAGTGGAATCAACTAGAAATAAATAAGATGAAAACAATTTTTAAATTTCCAAATATAAAAGAATACATTTCTAAAAACTCCGTGAATCAAAGAAAAGGTCACAGTGAATTTTCTAACTATTTTGAGAATTTTCTGTGTAGAAAATATGACATTCAAACCTGGGATGCACTTAAGCAGTGTTTAGAGGAAAATGTATACTCTTAGAAATGAAAAATATCAAATATCTGAGTTTATTTCAAGAAGGTAAGAAATAAAAACCAGAAATTAATCCCAAAGAAAGTAGAAGGAGAAAGTAATAAATATAAGAGCATAATAAATGTAAGAGCATAATAAATATAATAAATATAAGAGCATAAATATAAGCTTATGAAGTACAAAACAAATTGTATACCAAAAAATGACGTAAAATTTGATTTTCTAAAATAATAAAATTGATAACCTCTTAAGAAGATTTGTATTTTTAAAAGAGAGAAGATGCAAACTGCCAATATCAGAAATGACAAGTGAGACATCATTACAAATCCCGCAGATAATAAGAAAACATAAATTTCTTGCAGTAAATTGAAAAGTTAATAAAATGAGCATTTTTAATCCATGATTATAATTCTTCCTATAAAAAAATCTAAACAGATGGCTTCCTTGTTGGATTCTTCCACATATCTAGGGAAGAAATGACACTGATCTTCAACCATACAGTCCAGAGAATAGAAAAAAGAGGCAATACTCACTTTATGGTGTTAGAATAATCTTGACACCAAAATCTAGTAAGAACCTAACAAGGAAGCATAGATGCAGGTCTACCTCTCTCATGGACACAGAAACACGAACCTAAACAAAATATTAGTAAATGTAATCTGATTATATAGATGAGAGATAAAATGCTATTGTTTCTTTTATTTCAGGAGTGCGAGTTTAGTCTAAAGCATTAAAAAAATAAATCATTGTAATAAATGAGATTAGTGTAATAATGCAACAGTAGAGGCATTTTATATAATTCATTAATAGAAGTAGAAGGAAAATTTCTTAGTTCTAGTTTGCTAGCTACCAGAATGCAATATATCAGAGATGGAATGGCTTTTAAAAAAGGGGAATTTAATAAGTTGCTAGTTTACAGTTCTAAGGCCGAGAAAATGTCCCAATGAAAACAAGGCTATAGAAATGTCCAATCAAAGGCATCCAGGGAAACATACCTTGGTTCAGGAAGGCCAATGAAGTTCACGGTTTCTTTCTCAAATGGAAGGGCACATGGTGAATACAGTCAGAGTTTCTCTCTCAGATGGAAGGGCACATGGTGAGCACAGCGTTACCTACTAGCTTTCTCTCCTGGCTTCTGGTTTCATGAAGCTCCCCGGGAGGCATTTTCCTTTTTCATCTCCAAAGGTCACTGGCTCCTGGACTCTCTGCTTGTGGTGCTGCTTTTTCTGAATCTCTCCGAATCTCCCATTCTCCAAAATGTTTCCTCTTTTACAGGACTCCAGTAAACCAATCAAGACCCACCCAAATAGGTGGAGACATGTCGTCACCTAATATCAGGTTTTGGTATTAATGTTAGCTTCATAGAATGAGTTAGCTAACATTCCCTTTTCTTTACTTTCTTCTTGTAATGTTTGGTAAAATTCCCCTGTGAAGCCATCTGGCCCTTTGTTTTTCTTTGCAGGGAGGATTTTGGTGACTGATTGAATCTCTTTACTTGTGATTGGTTTGTTGGTATAGTCTATTTCTTCTTGAGTCAATATATCTTGAGTCAATATAGGCTGTTTTTGTGTTTCAAGGAAATTGTCCATTTCATCTACGTTGTCCAGTTTTTTTTTGGCATAGAGTTGTTCATAATATCCTTTTATGATATTTATTTTTATTTCTTCAGGGTCCTTGGCAGTGATCCCTCTCCCACATCTGATTACATTTATTTGCATCTCCCTCCATTTTGATTTTGACAGTCTAGCTAAGTGTTAATTTTGTTGATCTCAAATAACCAACTTTTGACTTTATTGATTCTCTCTTTTATTTTTGTATTCTTCAATTCATTTATCTCCACTTTAATTTTTGTTATTTCTTTTATTCTACTTGCTGTAGGGTTAATTTGCTGCTCTTTCTCTAATTTCTTCAGTTGTTCCATTAGGTCTTTGGTTTAACATCTTTTTTCCTTTTTAGTGTAGGTGCTTATAGCTGTAAATTTTCTTGGCACTGCTTCACTGTATCCCCTAGGTTTTTATATGTTGTATTCTCATTTTCATTTGTTCCAGATATTTACTGATTTCTCTTTAAATTTAACCTCCATATATTGTGAAGTTCTGGTTCTTCAGTGGATATTGATTTCCAGTTTCATCCATGATGATCAGAGAAAGTACTTTGAATAATTTCAGCCTTTAAAAATTATTAAGACCTGTTTTGTGCCCCTGTACATGATCTATCCTGGAGAATGTTCCATAAGCACTTAAGAAGAATGTATATCTGGTGTTTTGGGGTGCAGTGATCTTTATGTCTGTTAGGTCTAATTCATTTATCATATTGTTTAGTTTCTCTATTTCTTTATTGAACCTCTGTCTGGTTGTTCTATCTATTGAAGAGAGTGGTGTGTTGAAGTCTTTGACTATTATTGTAGAAATATCTATTTCTCCCTTCAGTTCTTACAGTGTTTGCCTCATGTAATTTGGAGCACCTTGATTGGATGTACAAACATTTATGATTATTATTTCTTCTTGGTGAATTGTCCTTTTTATTAATATGTAGTGTCCTTCCATGTTTCTTATGACATCTTTTTATTTAAAGTCTATTTTTTATGATATTAATATGGCTACCTGAGCTCTCTTTTTGTTACCATTTGCATAGAGTATCTCTTTCCATCCTTTCACTTTCAACCTACTTGTATCTTTGGGTCTAAGATGACTCTCTTGTAAACAGTAAATGATGGCTCATATTTTTAAATCCATTCTTCCCATCTGTTTATATTAATTGGAGAGTTTAATCTGTTAATATTCAAAATCATTACTGTAAAGGTAGTTTTGATTCAGTTATCTTATTCTTGGTTTTTAGTTGTCAAATCTATTTTCTCTCTCTCTTTTTATCCTTTAATTTCCCCTTAATAGTACTCTTCAATTCTGTACCCTCCTTCAAACCTCTCAAACTTTTTTTATAACTTTTTATTGTATAGTATAACATATATACAAAGCAAAGAAATAAAAAAAGCAATAGTTTTCATAGAACTCTTCAACAAGTAGCTACAGGACAGATCCCAGAGTTTGGGATCTGCTATTGCATGCTATGGGCTATGTTCAAAAGGAAGGCATCAGCACTACCACAGCAACAGCAGAGGTAAATAATGGGGTGAGGGACAAGAGTTAAGAGGAGGTTTAGATTTCCTATTTGGTCGAGGGTGTGTTTATTGGAACAATGAAATTATCTAAAATTGAGAATGTTGATGGACTGTGGACTTTGGACACTATACATGATGCTGATGAATGCAGATGGTTGAAGGATGCACTGATGGAGGATTAGGTTGGCGAATGATGGTGTCTACTTATGAACGAAGGCTGTGCTGCTGCATAAAGGAACAAAGTTGTGAGACACACAACGATGTGAATGAACATGTGGGTCATTTGGTGAGGCAAAATAAGCCAGAAACAAAAGAACAAGGGTATGGTCTCCTTTAGAAAATGCTTATAAGAAAACAGGGGCCTAGATTGTAAGCTTTTATAGCAGACACATTAAGTCCAGAGTGGTGATTATTATTTCTGGACTTTAAGAGGCTGTTTTATATATATAACCTGATATTTAGAGATAAGAACAAAGCTGAGCAGGTTGGGGTAAAAGTAATTCAGAACATAGGGGTAAGGAAAATAGTGTCTATGTTTTAGAACCACACATACTCTGTGAGAGTAAAGGAAGAAAGGTTTATTTGGTCTGGAACTGAAATTTTCTGTAGCACATAATCTAACTCAACCTATCTGTATAACTCATTTGAACAACTGAAACACAGGGAGCCCAGAATAAGAAGGAGATCCTTTAATCCTGTATAGATTATTGTAATAACTGAATTTTTCCTAGAGTATATTAAGCAGATAATCAACAAGTATTAGAAAATTCCCTTGAGGGATGGGAGAAATAATATGGAACTATTAAACCTTATCATCGGGGAATTCCCTGATACTGTCAGACTTCAGGGAAACCCAAATCAATAAGCCATGCCCTCAATTCTGATGCTTACTCTTGTGAGGCTTATGGAGGTAGGAGAGAAGCTTAGACTACCTATAGGTATGCCTAAGAGTTACTTCTGGAGGACCTCTTTTGCTGCTTAGATGTGGCCTCACTCTCTTTAAGCCCAACTCTTGCAAGTGAAATCATTGCCCTCTCCCCTACATGGGATATGACATCCAGTCTCCCTGGTGACATGAGAGATGACTCCCAGGGATGAATCTGACCCTGGCACCAAAGGATCAACAATTCCATCCTGACCAAAAGGGGGAAAAGAAGTGTAACTAATAAAGTATCAGTGGCAGAGAAAGTTCAAATAGAGTCAAGAAGCTGCTCCGGAGGTTATTCTTACACAAACTTCAGTTAGACCTTGCTACTATCATAACCTGACAAACTCCAACCAGGACCATTCCAGCCAATCCTAAAGAACACCTAGGGCAATATATAAGATTCTACAAAGGTTCCATGCACTAGAAGTAACTTTCCAGAAGCCTACAACCCCCAGATGGGTCCCTGATCCAGATAAATCCTGAAACCTAGAGGATCCAGCCTCTCCAGAACATCAGATATTTCCATCTCCCCACCCCAAATTAGGGACATACCCTTCCAATATGAAAAAGTTAGAATGGCCATAACACAAACAGCCCTAAAGAGAGGAATGGAAAGATCAAAGGTGATGGTGGAATTATACAGTCAAGATAGAATTTAACAAATGAATATGAATGCTGAATCATTAAATTGATATCTCTTTTAGTCTCCAGTATCTTAGAGTTGTTAGAAGTAAAAACCTAACATTGTGGAATTGTAACCCATACTAAACTCTGAAATCTGTTCTACAGCTAATTGTTTGCTGTGCTTTGAAATTTATTGGGTTTTTTTTGTATATATATTATTTTTCACAAAAAAGAAAAGAAAAGTCGATTGTGATGATCAAAAAATATTAGTTCCTTCTAGCTTCCTATATTCTGGAGCAGCTAGAAGGAAAAATATAAGAGGATTATATGGTAACTACTGTGTTTTTATTCTTCACCTGACAGAATTCCCTTTAGTATTTCTTACAGGGCAGATCTCTTTTCAACAAAGTCCTTCAGCATTTGTTTATCTGTGAAAATTTTAAACTCCCCTTCATTTTTGAAGAACAGTTGTGCTCGATAAAGAATTCTTAGCTGACAATTTTTTCAGCTTCAGAAGCCTAACTATGTCATATCACTGCCTTCCCACCTCCATGGTGCCCAATGAGTAGTCAAAATGCTTAGTGTTAGGCGGCCTCCTTTGTATATTGTGAATTGCTTTTCTCTTGCTGCTTTCAGGACTCCCTCCTTTTCTTCACCATTTGACAGTACGATTAGTATGCGTCTTGGAGTGAGTCTATTTGGATTTATTCTTTTTGGAGTTTGTTGGGCTGCTTTGATCTGCATACTTGTGTCTTTCATAAGGTTTAGGAAGTTTTCCACAATTATCTCCTCAAATAATCTTCCTAGCCCTTTGCTCCTCTCTCCTTCTGGGATACCAATGATTCTTACATTTGTGTATTTCATGTTGTCAGGCATTTCCCTGAATCCAATTCAAATTTTTCCATCTTTTCACCATTTGCTCTTTTGTGCATTCAAATTCAGTTTCCCTGCCCTCTAGTTTGCTTACTCTTTCTTCTACCTCTTCAAATATGCTGTTCTGTAATATATTTAAATTTGATATATCACATCTTTTTTTGTAAGAGGTGCTGTTTTTCTGTTTATTCTTTCAAATTCCTCTTTATGCTTTTCTGGTGACTTCTTGATATCTTTTATCTCTTTATCCAACTCATTGAAGTTATTTAGGGGCATTATTTGAACATCTTTGATTAATTGTTCCAAATTTTGTGTCTCCTCTGACTTTTTAATTTGGTCATTTAGCTTGGCCATATCTTCGTGTTTCTTCACATGCTTTGTGTTTTTTTGTTGGTTTCTTGGCATTTGGTTGTCTTGATAAGGTTATATTGAAAGTTGATTTCCCTCACTTATCTAAGATTTTGTAGTTGCTTGGGTTTATGTTGAATGTTTCCTTTGGCATTTGGTTTGCCAGCAATTCCCAGCCAAACCAGAGCTAGGGTCTAGTGCAGGGAGTACAGTTCTTTTTGGAGGACTGTTCAAGGCTGGGCAGAAAATCAGCCTGCTAGATGGCAATTTCCCTGTCTTCCCAGCAGGCAGGAATCTTGGACACAACTCTGCCTCTCCTCCAGCAGCAGCCCGCTGGATCAGCTGAGACCCTATTTTTTACCACGATGGGTCTGATACTTCCCAGTATCATCGCTCCTCAGCCCTCAGATCCGCGGGCACTCAGGGCAGCCCAGGGCTGGCCCTGATTGTGCGCACTCACCCCAGCCTCCCAGTGGTAGCCTTTCACTTCTTCCACCTGATCCTCCCTACAGAATGCAGTGGGCCCCTGCTCGCCTGAACCTGGACCCCCTGTCCAGGCCATTCTCTGCCCTTTCCCATCCACAGTGGATGGGTGACTCTGCCTATCCTATCCTACCACCTTCCAGGAAGTCTTGTGTGTATTTTTTTTTTTTTTTTTTAAGGAATTGGCTTATGTTATTGTGGGGGCCAGCAAATCTGAGATCTGTAGGGCCAACCATCAGGCTGGAAATTGTGGTAACAGTTATGTTGCAGTCTTCAATCCAAAATCTATAGGGGAGACCAGCCGGCTAGAAATTCAGAGAGGAGTAGACAGTGTAGGCTTGAGACAGATTTTCTTCTTCTCTCTGGAATCCTCAGTTATTTGCTCTTAAGGCCTCCAGCTCATTCGATGAGGCCCAGCCACATCACTGAGGACCATCTCCTTCACTTAAAGTCAACCAGTTGTAGATTCCAGCCACGTCTATACAACACACCTCCGCGGTGACATCTAGGCTGGCACTGGACCAAACAACTCGGTGCTATGACATCACTGAGTTGGCATGTGAAATTAACTATTATAAGACACTAGCCTGTAAAGGAAATAATCATGTTTTAGACAGAGGTAAGTAAAATAATAACTTTGTACTGAGCTTTTGTTATGCTCTTTCACCCGACTGATTCTTTAAATTGTTTTTACGTAAATCTCAAAACAATTCTATGACTAGGTATAATTATCTGTATTTTCACTTATAGTTAAGGCTCAAGGTTAAACAATGCATGCTCATTTATAAGCAATTAATGGTAAAACTGGAATGTATATGCTACAATATTTGCACCTTTTCCCAGGCTGCAGGATCCCCTAGAGAAATCAAAATTGCAGTTACTATTCAAGGGAATATGGCCATGTAATAATGAGATTATCCTACCACAATTATAAATTTGGCCAAACCACACATTTCTATTCTTGTCATAATTCAGCTCTGGAATTCTTCATCCCGGTTGTGTCTTAGGGCTCCTGCCATTATGACATGGAAGCCAAGTACTGTTCCTCTCCCACTATCCTAACTGAACACTGACTCTAATTTAATAAGAACAAAATAAAGAGCACACTGTTCACTGCAACTCACCCTATAAGGCTTTTTTATATGAGATTTCTCTACAGGTGAGCCTCAAAAATTGTTATACCTCTTAAATTAATGCCTTTCCTTGTGTTAGAGTTCTATGATTTTATCCATTTGGGGTCTTGATTTGGGTAAGATAATAGAATATTTTTATGAAGTTCTGATATATTGTGCCCTGCAAGTTATGTCTAGGCTGTAGGCCTAGGAAAAATATTATTCATTACAGTCAAGATAATGTGGAATTGACATTGTTTTTCTCTTCCTGGAAATCAGTGAATATTCAAATTTCCCATTGTCTCAGAATTTTCATACTTAAATATCAAATTCACCACATGTCCCTCTCCTCCTCCTTCCTTCTTCTCTCTTTATTCTCTTTCTTCCTTTCTTCTTTTCTCCCTTTCTTTCTTCACATCTGCTTCATGACACTGACTTTTGGAAAGATCAGGCCTGTTCCCTTGTAAACCATTTTAATCGGTCTGTCTCTTTGGAGTATTGTTTAATATGTTCTCTATCCCCTGTTTTTGTGTAAACTGAAAGCTAAATCTGTGACTTGATTGGGTTCCATTGGCTGTTTAGGCACGACTTCCTCAGCGGCCAGGCTGCTTACATCGCATTGCATCTCATCAGGGGGCGCAGAGTATCTGGATGTCCCAGTAGAGTGGCTCTTAGTTCTGTCATTCCGTTAACCCGTGGTACCAGTTACATTCTTCACCTCAAAGTCACAATTACCCCTCTCACTTCTCAGTGGCATGCAGTGTCAAGTCACACTGTTGTTTCTCTTGTGGTCACCTGTGATGTGAGATGGCTTCATTTAATACTGAAATGTCTCTCAAGCATGACTACACTGTCCTTCAACTGGTTAAGCCATGATCAGCCTGAATTTAAAGGAGCATCTAGTTGACATTTTGCAGATACGAAGTGGCTCTAGCACTAACTTGGAATGTAAGTCAATTAATCATAGTCCTGTCAAGTGGAGTTGCTTGTAGGGCTTATTTATCAACGCAGAATATTAAAGAATAAGGTAGAAAAGAGTGTGGGAAAACTAGTCAGAAGAAGCCTAATTCACTAAGATTAGATTTAAAATTGGTTTCAGTTGGATTATAGAGAAATGAGAAGTGCTGAAAAAGCTTTAAAATGCTTGTTTTGAAAAGAAAAATACTTGGCACTCAAGATGTTCCAAAACGCTTCTTTTTTTTTTTTTTCTTTTTTAGTAGAAGTTGCATTTCTGTTTGGAAACTCTTATTTAAACCTTATCTTTGCTTTGCAGCTGTACCTGGGAAAAAGGAAGAGAAAACAACCAAGGCAGTGGAGCAAGGTAAAAAAATATGAAGGTTGACATTATCTTCTTTAGAAAGACCACAGCATGAGGAGGAGAGCACTGGATTCATACAGGCGGAAGACAAAATAACCTTTAAATCTGTATCACTACCCCTACATGTTTTCCTGCACCAGGGAGAATATGAAGCGGCAGTCTGGGTTTGTCTTTCTTTTGTGTAACCAAAACTTTGAGTGTAAGTTCAGAACACAAACCACAGACTGCTTCATTTCACTGGGAGATATGCTGAAGACTCCTCACTGAGAACGAGGAAATGATCTTGGGAAACTGGTAGAGAGACTTCAGTTTGATTTGTCTTTTAACACCACCTAACTAACTGTAGTTTGAAGAATGAAAATGCCCCTATTTGCACAAAACAATTTCTTTTGCTAGAAAAAGAATATATAAAACTTAACAAAGGACAAGAACAACAGAAGTAAGCTATTTGATGTTATACTGTGACTTCAGCTAATGAAAATTTACGAGAGGTCTGAAGTTTCAAAATTATAACTCATAATGCTGAAGTCATTATGCATAATGCTGCAAAATAGTTATGTATTTTATTTTTGTTTATGTAGTTATTTAGTAAATATGTTATTCCAGAATATGCTTGAGACAGATGCCTCAGTTCACTAGACATAAAACTTTTGACTTGATGTTACACCATCGGTCAGAGTTCAGAGTGGTAATCATTTTAGTTGTTGATCAGAACCCCCCAGATCTTCTCCTTTTATTTATTATAATGTGGGGGAAATCAGAACTACCAATAATTTTGTCAAGGATAAATTCAAAAGAATTTCTTCTGCAAAATTTGTGATACATTTAAACTCATGAGATGAGAAACTTAGAACTTCCCATATAAATATATCATAAAAACCCCTCAAATTTCAGCTAAATAAAGTCAGATTAAAGATTCAGTGAAAGAGATTTAGAATTTCTTTCATTGACATTTTCAAAATAAATTTACATTATAAACATATTGATAAAATTTGTAAAATGATTATCGATTCTATGGACTATTGAAAATTGGTTATTCAATAGAACTGAGTCCATCCATTTCTTTCTCAAAAGACAGAGGCATTTTTAGTTTCTGAAATACAAAATACAAAGGTAGGATCATTGGATCAGAATTTCAGCTTGTTCAGTTGGGCAAGACTCAGAGCCTAAATTTCCTCTTAAGAATTAAGATATTTATACTTCGCTTTCCTATCTAACAGTATGTTGTGGCTCACAAACAGGAAACACATGTGAATGGAATTGGAAAATGATAAATTCCTAGAGAAGCATGTGGTATTTAGATGCTCTTTCTTATAAAGTAGATTTCAATGTAGGTGAGACAAATGATGAGAACCGCCTTGATTTCACCCAGCTGCAGAGCATCTTTTCTCTCTAGTGTAAAGGGACGCTAGACTATCATGTACTGCTCTTCCTTAATTAGGCAGTTTTCAGTTTTTTTTTAAAGTATATATAATCGAACACTAGTTAATAATGCATGAAATATAATTAAATTATCTTGTAAGAGTTATTTTCTTTCATTTAAATTTTAACGTGTGGCCATATATTAGGAAAATACTTTATGATTTTCATAATTCTTGCTAGATTTCAAAATTTGTGACCTAGGTAAAATTATATAATTGGACCCCTTGATTCAGAATACATTATATTTGGAGAACATTGATTAAGCTTAACTTTACATTAGTTGATATTCACATAGTGAGAGTTAGAATGAAGTCTACTTAATGTTATTTAGTAAATTAGACCTCACATTGTGTAAGAAGTGAGGAATTTTGTTAAAGTTCTGAGAAAGTCTAAAAATGTCATTCTGTTTTATCTACAATATTTGATGAATCACGTTTTCTATTATACTTAGTACTTGATTTTGTCTACTAAGAAATACTGTATAGACTCATCTAACTTAAAGGAACATACATACACACACACACACACACACACACACATACCCCTACAACTACCTAGAATTATCAAGAGATACACAGGTCTCCGAAATAAATGTTCTCCTCAATAAGCGTTATCTTCACATTTAGAACCAAGGAATTCCAAAGATAAAAAAATTGCAAAATGAGCTATTTATGAGATTTCTTATACATGCTTTTGTATTATATTTAGAAATGCTAAGTTGCATTTCATGAGGCTTGTTTACTCTGTTGTAATTTAATTTCTCATATTTATTTGTGTATATTCCTGCTCAGTATTCCTTTTAAATACTAACCTTCTTTCCTACATCCTACTTTCACACTTATCCCTCCTCTCTCTTCCCTCCCTTCCTCTCTTTCTCTCTCTCCCTAGCAAAAAATCTTTAACAAGTTATGCATGTTACAGCTAGGGGAAATAAAATAATGACTCTGAAGAATCAGTCAGTGGCTTGTCTCTTCGAGGGGCAGAGAAGGAGACCAGTCATGAAAATTAGGTTTAAGGATAATTTTGAAGTTAATTTTTAAATTTAGGAAGTTCTAATCAGAGCTAGCAGGGCTTCTAGTTCTTAATTTCTTTCTTACTAAGTGGCGTAAGTCCAAAGTGAACAGGTGAAGAAAATAGTTCAAAATTAAATCACCTTCCTTTTCTTTCTTTTATTTACACTTTTACATGGACATCACTTAAAGCCTTTTTTAACAAGACCTGTTCTAAGAGCCTTTCACAGTGCCTGGCATAGAGAAATGTTCAATAAAGATTCCTGGGCTGAGTGAGAGCATAGAGGACTTGTTGAAGAAAGAAATATTAAGCAACCCAGATTTTAAGAACTGTGCCTTTAAATACTGTATAACTAAGAGAATATTTTAGTAAAGGAAAAGTAGATTTTAATAGTGAAGGTTGTCAAAGATTCAGAAACCAGAACACAAATGATTTAAGTTCTTCCTATAGCCCCAATTAAAAATGGAAATAGGAGAGGAAAAATTATAATTAACTACATATTATTCCTTAGTTGCGTCATTTTTGTAGACGACTCTCTTGGTTAATTTAAACAAATCTGGATATGGCAACCTAACGGTGCAGTCAGCAACATTTGAAAACTTAGATTTCATAAATTGCAACTATTAGATTGTGATTGAAAAAAACTTACATTGCAAAAATTCAACAATTTTCTAATTAAGCTGCTGTCTCTAAATTAAGAAAGTTAGGCCCTGTCTTGGGTTCTCTTTCCTTTAAAATTAGGGAGTCGAATTAGATGATTTTTAATGTTCCTTCCAAGCATAAAACAGTTTCTATTTAGCAAAGTTTTAAAATAGTATGTTCCTCATTTCAGAATTTAGTGGTTATTTCTTTGTTAGGGGGAGACAGACTTTCATTTCTAAAATTCTAAGACCCACATGCTAAGGAAAAAGCACACTTTAAAACTGTGAACAGTTTCGGCTATTGAAGCATCCCCAAATTAAACTGAAATTTGCTTTACAGAAATATTAACTCTCCTTTGCCACACTCTTAACAACTGAAAATCACTTCAGGAACCAGTTAAGAGGCTCTTAGTAGATGGGAGACTGGTATAATGCATTGTACATTGACAGAAACATATCCATGAAAAAAGATTTAATCGAATCTGAGTGTCTGCTAATCACCCAGAAAAACTCTGAGCAAAATTAGTAGTCATTTTATTAAGGGTAAAATCGGGGCATGTGAATCATAAATGTATCAAATAGGGTTACTACTGTGTAATTAATAAGATCATTTTTCCTTCAATTAAGAAATGTGTTAAATTCATAAACAAGCTAAGTTGTGTCCACCTGTGGAGTTTCTGTCTTTCTGTTTCTTTGATGCTGTAAGCTGTGGTGCCCAATATCATTGTACTGATGTCTCAAATTGTCATAACAGCAGGCGAAACCCAAGTACGATTACGTCTTTGTATATTTCTTGAAGTCCTTCCCTTGATCAGATTCTTCTATTCCTTCTGCATGGCCTTGTCTATTTGGAACCTGTGATGTGTCTTTCTTGTAGATGACCTCATACTTTCAAGCGGATGTTAATCATATCTCAGAGTAATGATTTCCCTGAGAGAAGCTTACTCATTTGAATAGCAGATGTTTATGTTTCTTGGTGTGTCCATTGTTTTAAAAAAAGAAAGAAAAATGACTTGACTTTTAAAAATCAATGGAGTAAAAGTGAAGGTTTAGTTAACACAAATTGTATCGAAATATGTGCTTAACATGTGATTATAAAATAACTTATTTGCACGTGTGGACTAAGTCGTGTTGTTGACCCTCAATAAATGTTAAATGATAATACAGTTGGTTCCTGTGAATTCCAAACTTTTTGCCAATAATTTGTGCTTCAGTTGTTTAATATTTATTGAGCGCCCACAACAGGCTAGGCGCTGGGGAACCAGAACGGGGGGACATGGAGTCACCCTGAAGAGTGGATGCTTTCCAATTGGAAGCCATGCAACACATGTGAAAATGGGCAGTTTGTTTATGTATTTTCAAAAGAAACTTTGGGGGCACAAGGGTAGTTCAGCGGTAGAATTCTCACCTACCATACGGGAAACCTGGTTTGATTCCAGGTCCATGCACTTCCCAAAAAACAAACAGGCAAAACAAACAAAAAATTCAACAAATGGTGCTGCAATAACGGGATGCTCAAATGGAAAAATAGTGAAATGTGACCCCACCATACACCCTATTAAAAAAAAAAAAGAATCTGTGACAGTTCTCCACTGCCTCAGTAAACTATATAACACATTTCTCTTCTTACTCACTTTTCAATTAGTATTTTTAGAATGATTTATTCTCACAATTATTTTATTAATTTATGGGAAATTCCTTTTTATTTCCTCCCTTCTCACCTTCTTCCTTCCCTCCCCACTCCCCTTTTCCCTTAATGAACAGACAGATCTAAATAATCCCTATAGCGGTAGAACAATATTTCCTCAGGGACAGTTTGTACTGTTACCCTGATTTTCGGCAGATCAGGCAACATTTGGTTCATGTGATTCCAGCTTTCCTTGGTAGGTGTGCAATTCAGCACAATTTAGTCCAGGAAAGGGGCAATGTGTGTTGATGATAATGGTGAGAGTTAGAGGTCATGCTAGGACACCTGCATTAAAGCTGAAGGGTCTTTGTTTTTAATGATATGCCCTCTCTGATGAGCTAGTGTGCAACCCTCATTGCTGCACAATATTATAGGCACACGGACAGCACACAGAGAGGTCATCGTAATGTCGAAATTTCTGTTTCCGTTTAAATATTCTGCCTTTCAACCATCATAAAATGCACCACTCCTCAGTCCCATATGGCCTCTGTTCCCTTCTTTTTCCTTGATTTTCTTAGAAATTGGACATTTTATAGAAGAGCACACTGAAACCATAAAAACATACCTTCAGGACTCTCCCTTACCCTGGGATCCTCAGACCCACCTACAAAGAATCAGCACCAGAGGAACTGGTGGGCAGATGAGCTAAATGAAGTTACCTGACGTTACCGGGACAGATCACATATCTGGATGGAACGCGTCGCTCCCGCCCTCACCGCACACTTCCCCTTCATCAATATGCTCTCCTAATGGAAACGCTGGCAATCTTTTAGGTTCTTCAGAGTAACCAGCTTTTTACATCAAATGATTGTCCTTGATTCATCTATCTTATAATTCTTAAATTCTGTCTTGATTTAACTTCCAACAAGCTTTATGAAAAATTAATGGAATTCAAATATAAATCATTTCGTAAAGCCCAATCAAATCTAATTGTAAATGAGTAAAGTTGATTTGGTTTTCCTAAGAAGGCAAGTTGATGACAGTGACACTTCAGATTTCTTTTGGCAGTATTTAAGATAATTTAACTTAAAGCAAAGTAAAGTTTGTATCCTTTGTTACTGGTCACATCTTCATATTAGGTCAAAATTATATTTTAAGACATCCTTAAATCTGTAATAGGCCATTTTCATTCTCTTTATAAGGTGAAATTTTCCTACATTTCCTACAAGCTTCTTCATTATAAAGCTGATTGGCCACAGGCAAAAATAATTTTCTACAAGGTTTTCATTTTCCTTTTTATTGATATTTTCAGGGGGTGGGGGCTACTTATAGACCTATTTCCTTCTAAGGCCTATTAGGAAGAGAAAAAATGGAATTGATGTACATTATCTTGAATAAAATAGATTAAATTGATTTGGTATGCCACATTTCAGAAAAGAGCAATGGAGTTTAAACTCCATACTATAGAAATCAAGTTGCAGAAATCAAATGAAATTATTAGTCTTACATCAGGATATTGTAACTTTCTTCTCATTGGAAGTGAAATTACATATTTTAGATCAGATCATTTCAGGAATGAAGGTGAAAATCTTATCAGAATTCCAACTAAAATTTATTTGCACTGGGCAGGCTGCCGTGGCTCAGCAGGCAGAGCTCCGGCCTGCCATACTGGAGGTCTGGAGTTCGATTCCTGGTGCCTCCTGCCCATATGCAAATTAAAAAAAAATTATTTGCACTTTACTGGCTATTACAACCCAGTTTTTTCATGGAATGACAATAGACTCTAAGCCAACTGAAAAGCAATTCTTGAAAGTGAAAGTTCTATCCAGATCTTTCTTCAGAACTTTGGAATGGTAAAATACATCATTAAAACTTGCAAAATTTGGATTTTATTTAATTTTATTTTTAATACAAGTAAAGAAAGATACTACTCAGAAAACCACTCATTTAAAACATCTGTATTCCCATCAAAAACCGTGACAATAAAAAATTTGAGGTGTGCACATTATAGTGCTTGAACTTAAAGAAAGATGAACCAATGAAAGCCAGTGGTGATTACAAAACCTGTTTGAATGATAGAGTCCAAAGCCATCTCAAAATAAAACTGGGGTGTAGGCTTATTTCTGCAGCTAATTTGTTCATTGACAATGGGACAGGTACTTTCTCTGAGCACTCCTCTTTCATAAGCCAACATTATTTTACTAAGCAATTTATAGAGGATCTGCCAGCTCTCATAATATATAATTCTCATTTATGAGAAATGTCTCTCATGCTAGAAGCATTTCTTCTCTGTCCCAAGCTCTGAAGAATTGTCTTCTCACTACAAGCGCCATCTGCATAAAAGTATGAACAGGAAAGTCAGATTGAGATTCTAAAATGAAAAGACTGAAAAATATGGTGCAAATGACTATAAAAGAATAACACTTAAAATATTTATTGACACATCAAATTTCACTTCAACTTCAAAAAGTACATCTCAGGAGCAAAATATGCTACTGGATGTACAGTTAAATGATAAGAAGATGATTCTCTAAATATGAATTTAATTATGAGAAATATTAATAATGATGCAGAAGAAACAGAAAGAATGTCCATGACATGAAAAAATAGCAACTATAAAAAAAGGGAACAAAGGAAAATACAATTTCTGGAGACAGAAGAATGGGGTCCACGTAAGTGTGGGCGATAGTGTTTTCAGTTATGGACCGTTTCAAAATGAAATGGCAGGGCAGGCAATGATGGCTCAGTGGCAGAGCTCTTGCCTTCCCTGCCCAAGACCCAGATTAGATTCCCAGAGCTTGCCCATGCAAAAATAAATAAATAAATAAAACCAAATGGCAATAATGGCGTTTTTATGTATTATCAGTCAGTTCTTCCCTATATAAAAGATTCTGCTATAAGCAAAACTTTGTTAATTACATTAACACAGGTCAGAAAAAAAAGTTTGGATTAGTGTCTTTAAAGACCCCTGGTCACTGGAAAGTTGCAATGTTAAATTCCATGGCAGGGTAAGATGGGTTCCTACAGCACCAGGCCCCTGGGTGACTTTCCAGCCTCAGCTCATTGCCTTCGTATCCAGCGATTCAGCCACGTGAGGTTTCACACGCCATGATTTGTTCGTATTGGTTCCTATGTTAGGGACGTCTTTCCACTTCTATGACGGTGAACTTTGTCGCCAACTTCAGAACCCAATGCAGATGCCAGCACAGCTGTGAAGTCCACTCTCCTTCCCTCAGGTAGAGTTTGTCCTTATGTTGGTAACACAGCCACTGTACTTCATTGTCTATATGGGTGCTTCTGCAGACATCGAACTCCACGCAGGCATCCTTGTATTTCCAGCTCCCTGCTCATAAGAGGCATCAACAAATACGCATTCAGTTGATCAAGTTTATCTTTCAAAATACGCAAATGGAGCCTCCCTTCCAAGTCAAAGCGTTTTAAAAGGCCTGGGGCTCTTGTTCTGCATGGGGGAGTCACTGCCCCCTGGTGGGCACTGCAGGAAGACCAGGTTCTGGTTTGCGGCAATTGTATTCACTTTTTTTTTTTTTTGATAATTTAATTCAAATCCCACACAAAGTTTAAAGCACGGTTTCAGCAAAAATTTTGTTTTAAGTGCATGATGACACTCTAAAAAAAGTATCAGGCCACTAATCATATTTTAAAGTACTCTTTTTGAGATTCCATACCATGAATAACAGATGGGTATATATAAAAAACAGTACTTACAGTTAATTGTATTAATACTTTTAAGATAATATTTTCCTTGTGTTCAGTTTTATTTCTTCAAATTTTCTATTTGTATCAACTCATAAAATAAGTTTCATGTTTGAAAATTTACGTTATAATGAGAATGATTCCCGAGATCCCGCTTAAATTATTGTAGAAGAGGATTTCAAATTAAGAAGTACAAAGATAATACAGAATATAAGTAATGAATAAGATTATTAAGAAAATAAAATATAAAGTATTTAAAAGAAATAGATAATTAGAGGTTATTACAGGAAAACCAATTGAAATAAGTATATAAGTGTATGAGTCTGAGATTACTCACCATTGAAAATTTCCCATTCAAAGTGTCTTATATAATGAAAACTAAAATGCTAAGTAAATATGGGTTTGAAATGTACATAATTTTCAAACATTACCCATCAAAATTGTTTTATTTCAGTAATTTTATTTCATTCAAATTAATCCTTGATATTAGTCATAATGAAAATTGTGGAAATGATAACATTTGGTCAGTTATTTTTATCAAATGCTGGAGTCATTCACCAAATTTGAGATTCTGTGACTAGCAAATTCATTATTTGTAAAGGAGTAAATGTTCACTTAAAAAAAAAATTTTTAGAAATCATTTATTTGAATTTTTATGAATAAAATCCTCAAACACCAAATCCCAATTATGAGGTTATTGCCCAAGGTTCAACTGGTGATTCTGAGAAAGAGGCTGAGAGTTAAGAACAAATGATACATTTGGTCTTCTTTTTCTCCACACTGACTTTTTCTACAATATTATCTTTACTCATTCCCCATAATTCATTATTTAAATCTTTGAACATAATGTTCCAGGTCTGTGCAAGTCCAAGCTAGTAAAAACTGAAATCTGAGGGCCCTGAACAGAAGTGAGAGGTATCTTTGGATATAATGGGGGTCCACTGATTATTCTAAGCCATAGACAGTCCTAAGAAGTAAGAAGAATAAGGAAAACAAAACTATCTTACGTATGGGGATCATGAATTAGTTAATAAAACTCCTCTTTTACCATGGTTATCAAATTTCATTCCTCTATCTTCTGTCAGTCTCCCATGAACGTCAATACTTGTATGACAAAAAGGCCTAAGTGAGCTAAGTGTACCAATGTCAGTTGTTGCAGTTGCAGATACTGGTTTAAATTTACTCTCTGTAAATTTAAACACCTTAGCTATGTTAGATTTAGGAAATTGGGAAATAACTAACCATGAACGGTGATCAAAATGATTATTAAGCTTCTCTGTAAAGATCAGAAGGTAAGTTTCCTGATGAAATGTGGTCATCAGGAAATCTGGCACATTTTTAGATTCATTCAACTAATAGTTCTTGAGTTCCTAGTATGTGCCAGAGGACATGGTACTACTTCAGAAATGGCGTTTGGACGCCTGTGTCAGGCTGGCAGTAATGAAGCCTGATGTGATTTGGTGATGCATATATGTTCACTGCTCACTTTTAGGGAGCTTCCAGGCTGCCACCTACTGGGTGACCTACTTTCTCCCTATAAGAGGAGCATAGTGCAGTAGCTGAGCCTTACTGTCCCACCTGCATGGTCTGGGTTCAGTTTCCACTGACATTAGGCAAGCTATTTATGCCTTTTGGCTTTAGCTATCACATCTATAAAACCTCCCTCCCTGGAAGCATGCTAGGATTGAAAGATATTTTATCTAAGTGTGTTTACCCATATAAAGTATCAGCCCTATTGTTATGTGTTGTGATTAAATAAGTAGAATTTCATGGCTAATAAAGCTTCCTTTGCGGAACAAAATCTCTGTGGGTAGTGGGTTTAGGGCTCCACAGTTCATTCTCTCATTAGGAAGTCCTAGTTCATATTAGCTTTCAAACATAGAAATAGGAGCTAAAGCCATATGCATCTAATTCCTTTTCAAGTAAAGAAGCGCTAATTTTATTATTTAAAATCATCACATATTCCTGATCTTTTGGAAGGAGATGGGCACAGATGAACTAATTTTCAGCTGACAGAGATAGAGTCCAGAATTCTTATTCTGATTATTTATATGTAACGAAGACCATCATACCATCATATCATAGCTGTGTGAAAACTACTCCTTACAGCCAAGTTGCACAGGTTACAGCATCAGTATTGCGAATTTAGTCAAAGCAAAAGGACCTTAGAGTATGTTTAGGAGAGCTTCCTCAACTAAGAAAATTTGGAGATCTCCTGCTATATAGGGCAGAGCTTGTCAAAAGAACTGCAATACTGAGTCCCCTGGACAAGACTTCTCTCATGGAGATCACTGCAAACGCATTAAACAAGTTCTGTTTATGTTGTTTTTTTTACACTTTTATGTCATGATCTATGCCACAGCTTAACAGGCTGACACTGCCTGGCTTGCCTTTGCCTCCACAGTGCTTGAGTAATTGAAAGAAACTCTTCACGGGTGAATTTATGAGGTGTAACAAATGCAGGTGTTTTAGGCTTCCCTCACTCTCCTCACCATACGTTGGTCATATAACTGTTGAGGGACAATCTCATCTGAAACTTATTTACAGCTCCTTGAGTAATGCCCCATCATAGACTCCACGTCCTGACCACGCTCTCCATATGCCAGTCAAGCAAATGTAAAATTAGGCTTTTTAGATTATTTAGTCAGACAATTCTCAAAAATTATCTTTTTCTTTTATAAAATACAAACACTAAGAAATAAATACGATGAAAATTCCAAGGTGAAAAAAAAAGACACTGACTTACGAATATTATTGAATTTTAAGTATTAGAAAAAATTATAGTGTAAGAAGTTGAATATATGTGCACCAAGTGCTTTATCCCATAGAGTGGAAAATGATTAAATATATCATTAGGGCAAAGAGAAGGTCAAAGACAGCTTCCCGACCAAATCGTATTTAATTACAAAGTTAATGTGCAGTGCCCTGAATAAAATTAAACCCTGGTTACATCTTTTCGTGTTCATTCAAAATAAGTATTACATAAAACACCGATACATTCTATTTTTCCTCATGGTTAAGTACAAGCATATTATTTAAAACTATTTAGACAACTTGTGAATGATTTTATGTATTTATTTATATATTTTCTGAGTTTAAAAAGGAGATTGTTCTAAAATAACTTTTCTAAGATTTCTCTCTTCATCAAAAATTATCTGTCAGATCATGGCCTATGCATGTAAAGTATTAATACAGGATACATTAAAACAGTATAACTTTAGGAAGCAACATAGAAATGCTATGGGAAAATTTTAATTTTTGATGATGCATGATGGCTATTATTATTTATATGCTAGGAAATTATCAAATATAATTAAACTAAGGATAGAGTGTTCCATATAGCCCATTAAAATATTTGCTTCCATCAGAAGAGAAGTCCCAAAAGTCTGGACATTGATCTTATTCATTATGCTTGTAAAAAAAACTCAAATCATCAAGCATATCTACAAAAGAAGTAAATCAGAACAATTTTCAGTTTTGAAATGACATGTATTTGAGCATTTCAGTAGCGCTAACTGGAGAGACAGGTTAAGAATTTTGAGTTTTGTTCTCTATACAGCTAGAAGGCTGAACTTGATGATTCTGCCAGAATCTCTTAAGCTTTCCAAATTCCTTTTTATTTTCAGTCTGTTCATTCTTGGCATTGACGTTAAGCCAGGATATTCCTACATGATTATTTTTTAAAATATTTTTATTGTAAAAACTTAACATACAAACATATATTCTTGACATAAAAACATTCTATACATGGTGTACAATCAATGGCTCACAAAATCTTCACATAGTTGTGTATTCATCACCATGATCATTTTTGGATATTTGCATCACTCCAGCAAAAGAAATACAAAGAAAAAAGAAAAAGCTCATACATACCATACCCCTCACCCCTCCCTCTCATTGACCACTAGAGTATCCATCTACACAATTTATTTTACCCTTTGTCCCCCCCTATTATTTACTTATTTATTTTTATCCATACTTTTTACTTGTCTGTCCATACTCTGGATATAAGGAGCATCAGACACAGTGACACAGTCACACTGTAAACGTTATATTTTTATACAATGGTCTTCAAGAGTCTAGGCTACTGGAACACAGCTCAACAGTTTCAAGTACTTCCCTCTAACCACTCCAATTCACCATAGACTAAAAAGGGATATCTATATAGTGCATAAGAATAACCTCCAGGATAACCTCTTGACTTTGTTTGAAATCTCTCAGCCGCTGAAACTTTATTTTGTCTCATTTCTCTCTTCCCCCATTTGGTCAGAAAAGCCTTCTCAGTCTATTGATGCCAGGTCCTGGCTTGTGCCTGACTTTCTGTCCGATGTTGCCAGGGAGGTTTACACCCCTGGGAGTCATATCCCACATAGAGGGGAAGGCAGTGAGTTCACATGCTGAGCTGGCTTAGAGAGAGAGGCCACATCTGAGCAACAAAAGAGGTTCTCTAGGGGTGACTCTTAGACCTAATTTTTAGTAGGTTTAGCCTGTCCTTTGCAGGAATATGTTTCATAGGGGAGAACTCCAAGATTAAGGGCTTGGCCTATTGATTTGGTTGAAAGAATATCAGGAATTCTCTAAATGGGAAAGTTAAATTTCCCCCTTCTCCCCATTTTTCCTAAGAGGACTTTGCAAATGCTTTATTCATTGTTCAAATCACTCTATGGATATATCAGGGCATCACACTAACCTGAACAAACCAACAAAATCTCATGCCTTATTCAAGGGTCCATGTACTTATGGTGTTCAATTAAACGGTCTCTATACGTGAAATTAGGGAATGCACTAGCCAAATATAAATTTTCCTACACAATTATTTTAAGAAATATATTGAAGATATTTACAAATTTCTTCAAAAAATGTCACGAATAAGCTGATATTGAATTTGATCATTCATATCAATGAATAATTTAAAATATCCAGATCAAAGGTAGTATTAATTATGCTTATTTCCTTTAAACACACTTGAGCACTCATTGATTGGGGCTCAAAATATCTGACCTTTGTGCTGGGAAAACACTGTAGTATTTATTTCTTCTGCGATAAGATCAGTTTATTATTTAAGTGTTTTTTTCTTTAGTTTCGTAGAGTATTTTATCATTATTATTCTTATAGAAAGAAATGTTATTTCTTACATTTTATCTCACAGATATGTATATTTTATCATCTACAGATCAGTGTTGGAGGAAATAGCAAAAACTGCTTTCATATTTATTTTTCATGGTTAGGTATATTTATGACCTTAATTTAAAAAATTCCTGAACTTATTGCTATTGTTCATTTTTTCTCCCCAGAAGAATAATTCCTATCTAGTACATTATTTAAAACTTGACTTGTGCAGATGTTTTGATCACAGTATGTATCATTCATTTTTAAATATCTGGCCATAGCTTATCAAAATTTATAAATTTAAGGTTATTACCAATATAAGAATGATGTATCAAGAGAGGGGAATTATATGGAGATTGAAGTTGAAATATGCAGATAAAAAGTTATAACATAGGATATCAGTCTTTTTTATTTTTCACTTTGCATATGTTATTAAGAAAACTATGTTTATTAATAAAAAAACAGTATCTAACTTTTTAGGCTTGCTTTGCCTTTGTAGATTTAGTTTATTCACCAAGTCAAGTCAATCTGTGTAAACAGAGCAAACAATATTTTTTGTGAGCATTCAAACAAAACGTGTTACTGGTGATATTGATTGTCTCTCTATAAATGAGAATACAGGTTGCTTTATTTCTGCAATACTTGCATATAATCTGTACACCTCTATTTCAAAATACTTATTGGATAGTTCCTTTTTTAACCTCTTGGTACATCAAGCAAAATACGTTCAAGACAAAATAATTTCTTCCTCCAAAAAGCTCTACATTTCATATCTTACTTAAAAGCAAGTTACCCTACTGTAAACCAAGCAAGAACTCCAGGAGCCACCCTCAGGTCCTTTACCTGATTTATACCCAATAGTCAATTAAAGAATTAAATGAACATTCCCTGTCCAGTGAAATTCTACTCAACTTACAAACCTAAACCCAAATGATATCTTCTCTGTGAAAGCCTTCCCCATTTTGAAAAGTAGAAATAATATTTTCTCTGTTACCTACATAAATCCACTGGAGAATTTACCAGTGCTGCAACATTTTGTTTGTGAGCTGACTGTTCCATTTACTATTTATGTGTACAGACTACTCCAAAATGTGTACGTGTAAAACAACAGCTGATTTTACTTTACTGGTCTTTTATTGGGGCTGTAGTTCAAGAAGAATCAGGTGGGCGAGGCTCGTTTAGGAATTTCATGTGATTGGCATCAGTGAGATGTCAGGGCACAGGCAGCTGAAGTCATCAAGCCCTGGATGCCCAAAATGGTGCACTGAGGTGGGGGCAGTTAATGCTAGCTGTGGGCTAGGAGCTCAGCTTGCGCTGTTGACGAAACCGCCTTTATGTGGCCTCTGCAGCACGGCGACCTCAGCTGGTCTACTGACTTCCCAGCTGGCATCCCCATAACGGGTGTCCTTGAGAAGCAGAAGGAAGCTGCATGGCCTTTTCTGGGTTACCCTTGCAAGTCACACTGCTTCCCTTCCTGTGGTCTCTCTTGGTTACAGGGACTCACTCAGGCAAGCTGACTCACCTTTCAAAAGCCAGTCCTCATTCCCTCTTCTCTCCTTCTAAAATGTGTCCTTCTTTTCACTCCACTTCTGTTGGTCTAAGTCCTTTTCATCTTTCAAAGCCTGTCTCAGTACCACCTGCATAAAAAGCCTTTTCTGATCCCATTATTCAGCTATGGGAACCAAAATCTTTGTGGTTGAGTTCAAAGATACATCTATTCAAACTCCAGGTCTCCTATGTAGGAGCCACACATCTTGGGATAGTTATTTAATCCCTTTATGTGAAAAGAAGGAATAATAACAACCCCCTACTTCCTAGGGTTGTCGTGTGGGTTAAATGACAAAACAGTGGAGAGCATTGCCTGACACAGCATAAGCAGACAAGAATATTAGCTATTTATGTTATAAATTCTTTCTCCAAATCTGATTGCATTTTATTTATACCTTTCTTAGAAGTGTATATCAAAGTTTGCCTTTCATGATAATAAGCTGTGGGCTTATTTTCTATGTTCTGCATATTTAGTTCTGATGCCTTGTGTAAAGAGATGCCAGTAGACAATTGTATCTTGAACATAAACTCAATACCCCTCTCTTTCTTTAACCTCAGTGAAAAAGAAAAAAAAAAATGAGAAGAAACTTGCACTTTGTTCTCTATTATTTCGCATGACCTTTACTCCCCATGATTTCTCTTGCAGAAATTAGAAAAGAAAAACCCGGGAAGACTTCTTCAGTTCTGAAGGATAAAGGTAACAGGGCCAATTCAACATACATTTAGGCATTTACTAGCAAACATATCTGAATAAGTGCATAGTACATTAGAGGAGTCTCCCTTGCATAACTGTGGGCTACATTTGTACAGATCACATCATATTTTTGAGACTACCTATGTGCTTATTTACCTGTAAATCTTTTCACCTTGTTCACTGTGACAAACAATTGCTTTGATGACAATTTTTTGCAAATGAAATGAAAGAAAAGAACAAGGGTTTGTCTTAAAGAATTTAAAAGAAAGTATTATTGAAGAAAAATAAAGGCTATCATAGGGGATTTTCCTCCATGCCTCAGGTTATCAATTTTCCATCCATTTATAATATGGGCATTTGCTAGTCATTAAAGAAACAAAGACAGCAAAGCTGGGAGTAGGGAGGAGGCTTGGGATTGGAGTTCTGAATGCTCTTATTTTCCAATTCCCTTAGGCATGTTCTGTTTGCCTTAGTCAGGCCAGGTTCCTTGTTGCTGTGGAAACTGCCTACTTGTTTCATTTTATGACTTCAGTCTCTTAGGTGGACTCTGCCCTTTCTTCTCTGTCCGTCCAAACCCCAGACATCCTTCTAAAAAAAAAAATAACATCCCCTAAACCATTAACCCTTCTCCATCTACTTCAAACTTCACTGAGTCTCCTCTCTTCTGAATTCAGACACTTAACAACATTTATAATCTAGTCTGTGGAATTGCTACATGCGATACATATATGCATATGTTATCTTTTATTAATTCATCGAAATGCCATCTACCAAAAATAAAAGAATGTGAAGCACCAAACCCTGGTGTTATTCACCTTAATTTTATGTGGCCTGACCAGTATCACATTCAATAATCATTGTGCACCTAATATGCATTCATCAGTATAGATAACTCACTAGACACGGGGGATATGAGAAGGGCATGGTCTATGCCCTCGTGGAATTTACAGGATTAATTACATAATGAATTAAAACGATTAGAACCGTAGAGGAGATACACAGGGCACTATGAGAGGGTATAACAGGAAAAACTAATCAAGTTTGGGATGCCAGGGAAGGCTTTCGTTTAGAAGTTGAACTAAATTCCAGCAGGAAGCAGCAGGAGATAGGTAGGCAAAGGCGTGGGCGGTGAATTCGGAGAAGACCAGGAGTAGGACATCTGCTCTTTGCCAGGCTTAGTGATGTGGACTTTACACATTTGGTACCAGCACAATGCATTTGCTACCACAATAATAAGTGATGAAGCCGAGATACAGATACCGTAAGTTATTCACTGTCACTCCAGTTACGGAGTGGAGACAAGATTCAAAGTCAGCTCTGTCTGACTTTAAGATCCACTTATTCGTTTTAGCACTGACGCTGCCTGCTGCTCATCAACATGAGTTTGGAAGATATTTTTTGACGCAAATACATCAGATATGCAATATGGAAAAAAGAGTTTGGATCTTATGCTAAAGGGGTGACTCCACTTAATACCCACAGAGGAGTTGTCTCTTTTTTCCAGTGATTGTTCTTTGAAAAAGAATTCCCTTCCATTTTATCTGACAAATTAAATAAAGTGTCCTTGATTATATGCAAATAAAATGAGGCTTTGACACAAACTACCATGGAAATCCCCTTTTATATATTATCTGAAATTCAGTTTGCTAAATCTAAGCCTTCACTCCTTCCAGTAATATATTTTGTTAATGAGCAGTAAGTATTGGAGCTTGCAATACATACATATTAGTCTGCACGTAATGTCACAGCAATATTCAAGCCATATATTATTGCTTACTATAAAAGCAGCTAAAAGAAACATTGGGGCTTACCTCCAAAGCTACCCTTCAGACAATGAAGATTTAAAGACTTTGCTTGTGCCAAAGTCTATACTAGTTGGAAAGGGGAGTTGTAATATGTCCTGGCAAAGGTTACATGGGGAATTTCAGTCCACACTGACCCCACTGATGAAGTAGGGCTCTTATATACTGCTAGTGTAGTTATTATTATTAATGTACAATGGCACGCAATTTCCTAGTGACCACTTTTCTCTCTAGTAAAACTTCCATCTATTTACAAGATGTCTCTATAATAACTGGAAAATCATGTATATAGAGGTTTATTCTATATAATTATTGATTTGGGACAATTTATAATGTCCTTTTTTTTCAAGCTGCCTTAATGCTAAAAATATGTTTGTTGCATATAAGGGATAATGTTTTATAAGAATTCGGTTATGCTCTATTTTATGAACATAACTAATCATTACTAAAAATCAAAGAGAAAAAATTAAAATACTATTTATAAAATTTTATAGATTTTTTAAAGCCTCTGCAGTATAACTGATTCTGGAATCTCTTTGGAGCCTGCCACCATGCTGTGGCAGAATCTGAATGCAGCAATTTCAGTTGCTTAAAAGGCACATATTAGGTTAGAATCATTGTGTTTTGCAAGGTATTTCTATTAAGCACCTAAGAATTGCCTACATTGGTTGGTCTTTCACAGACTCCACCTGCATGCTCCCATCCGAACCCATGCTGAAGCAGCTTGCTACAATTCTAAAAACAGCTTTATTACAGAGAAATCATTTGGGGTCACATTTACCTGGAATAAGTAATAACCAGGAGTAAGTTAGGCATTTGGGGAAACATCATTAAATTTGTGTCTAAATTAAGGAGATGCGGAGAGCCAGAAGCATGATTGTTCCAAATAGGAGGAGCAGGGAAAAGACAAGCCTTGCTGACTTAAGCTGCTGGTTCAGCTATTGGCCTGCCTGGACTTACTTAAGCCCTGTCTTCCATCCAAAGGGGAATAGCCCATTTGACTACTCAGGAATCAGAATACTCTGCTATTCACCCCCATTATTGTTTATATTCCTTGTAGACCCATCTCTATTCCATGGCCAGTTGTTTTGCACAGCTGATCTGACCTATCTGAGTGTGGAAGTTTCACCCATAGGGATCAAGGAACTGCACACCAAACCCAAACATTGCAACAAAGAGATTGATTTCTCCCCCTTGGAGAATGCAATATCAGCAACTTTGGGTTGCTGTGTTTGGGGAGCAGTATCATGGGCCCTCAGAAGTATTGTCTAGTTTTGTGACCCAGACTGTGTATGCTTAGATCTAATGCCAGAGGATTTTCAGCAGATCTTACCTTGCTCTGTAATCCTGATGAGCCATCTAATTAGCTTCATGTTTCGTGCTCACGACTGTGAACCTGACAATTCCCTCAATTTTATTTGTCTTCAGCATACTTTTCCTTTGCCTTCCTACCTATCAAGCCAACACTACAGCTATAGATGGAATGGGTTGTCTGCAGACTCTGGAACTAGCACCCAGCAGTGTTGTACCCTACCGTCCCATGCCATTCCTGTCTTGTCTCTATGGACATCATAAAGGGAATGGAAAACCTGAGACCATATTCCTGTTCTTTTATGAAATTTTCCTATAGCACTGTCCCCCTGCCCAGATTATTTTCACAGAGTTCTAGTTTATATCCCAGCAACATTAAAAACTTCCTAGGCCCTGGTAATCAAGAATCTTATGCCTACCTGTAGGTTCTCTTAGATAAATGCAAAGAACCTCCTATATTTGTAAAAAAATGATCCCCTATGTTATGCTCCTGAAAAAGGAGACAGAAGAATGGATAAGAATCTTAAAGGCTGACCCAAATCACTTATTTAATAGTGCCCTTTTCCTATAATATATGTGCATGATTTTCATATCACACATTCTATTATTCTGTCAGATTTATGATCCCACTCACTTCCTTGAGTTAGGGACTACCCAGACCAAGCTGAAGTCTTCCTCTGTCAGGTCAAAACCCCATGAGATCAAGAAGGACAGAGGAAATGAGCTGCAGAAAATGAGCTGCAGTGCAAGTGATACGAGCAAAAGGCATTTTTCCATTAGCAAACCTGTAAATAAAACAATAAAAATCACTTCTGTTTTCTGGGAACTTCTCCAAAGTTTAAGGTGCTGGGTTTATGGCTTTTAAATTCCCCATAAAAGTGTATCTGTAATTTCACCACTTCTTTCTCTTCTCCACTAAAATAAAAGCCGTGCTGGGTTCAGCTAGATCCTAAATTTTCTGACTACTTTGATCTCGCACAAACATATTTAAGTCAACATGCTGAATCTCGAATTCTGAGACTCGAGGCATTGCACTCTCCCAACCCTCTGGGAATCTGTCCCCATCACCACCCCTCATTTCACAGCACATTAATTCTTTTGGTTTAGCCACAAAGTGCAGAAGCAGTAAATGACCCCCATTAGCTTGAAAAAAAGCTAATGAAGCTTCCTTGTGTTTATGTTCAATCTATGGCTCTTGATTTCATTTTCACATGCTGAAGAATAGAAAAAAAAAAACTCTGCCCTATTTATACTTAACACTATAAATAACAATGCTGACATGTCTTTGCCGCAAAGCCCATCTTTAAAAAGAAAATCTGCATGCAGATGGATGTTTAAGGCTGTAGTTTATCCACCAAGAGGAAAGTCTGAGGTAGAAACCCCATTTTAATAGAAACTCTAAATCCATTCTTGACAAAGAATGAGCCACCCAGATCAGTTATTTTTTTCCAGACTCAGTTTTATGTGTGGCACTGAAGTAACATCTCCATGTACAAGTGCCACTATCGTATTCTCTGTATTTCCATTCAATACAGTAATTTGGAAACGGAAAAAAAAATTGGTGAGAAGGAGAGATTGCTTTCTTTCCTTCATTTCCCACTGCATTAAAACTCATTTTCATCAGTGAAGTGGATACTGGGCTTTAATGTTGCAGAGGAGACAAGGAGCGGTTTTATTTTTTAATAGGCTGTTGAGGACAAATGATGATGTCCAAGGCATTGCATATAAGTGTCTGGAGCCTGTATGATCAGAATCACAACTGTACAGAAGCTGGTAAATGAAGTTCTACTTGACTAACTAGGGACCACAATTTTAAAATTTTGAGAGTTCATAGATGAAATTGCCTCATTTTTAAAAATTTTAGTCATTCTTGAAATTTGTTTGATTGAACCTGATGTCTAAAACACTTCATTTAGCATGGTTATGCAGGGCTTTTCATCTGATTTTTAAAAAATAAATATAGCAAACAAATAAATTGAGTTAGTGCTGATTATAACAACCTGGGGAGACTTTTAGATGCTGAAATCAAATATATTTTTGATTATTAGAGGTAAAATAAATTCACATCCATCCAAATACCCATCCTCTTAAATGGACAAGTAGATCGTAACTTTTTCAACAATTTAAATTCATGCTGAATAAAAATTGTCAGATGATGGGTTTTTGTATTCTATACTGTTGTTTCTTTGTCTCTATATAATAAATCATTTTTTAAAAATAAAGCATATGCTATCTCCTCCCAAGTTCATCTTAATGATAGCATACTGACTCATAATATATCTTTTTATCTTGTCTTCAAATAATGCTCAATGTCTCTTTCCAGAGCCTATTAAGGGGAAAGAAGTGAAGGTTCCAGCTTCCCTAAAGGAAAAAGGTAACATTGTAAAATGAAATGTAGAACTGCATTGACCTACTATTGCATACTCAGTTATTTGCAACAGAGTAATATATCATTTCTTTCTCAGGTTTTTAAAACTATGGTTTTCATATACTCTGATATGTTTTTCAGTAGTGATAAAAGGACTTCAAATTCTAAATTGTAGTATGAAACAACAAAGGAAAGAGAGCTGTGCCAGAAATGCTGAAAAAAGCTTTTAGAAATGCATATTCTATTCTGATAGCAGAACGAGGGAATCTGTATTTTATAAATTCCTCAAGGAGAACTTCAGGATTAGTCAGAGAAACCACAGATTTATGATAAAATGAAACACTTAAAATTCCATAGTGATACCCTGCTTTTCTGTAAGTTCAGATGTAATAGAATCCGAAATAAATTTTACAGTTAGAAAGAATTGAGATAAGCTGTAGTTCAATCCCTTCGTTTTATAAATACAAACTGGAAAATCAAGAAACTTTTCAGTTATTATAATTTGTGGCAGAGTCATCATTAGAACTCATATTTAAAACAAGCACTTTTTAGTGCTTGTTCTTTCTAATGTGCCTTATTGCGCTCTGGCCTTCCATTATAAAGGACTTGAAGTAATGTGGATTCTGATATGTATAAAGTTGTGTTCCCTGAAATATAAGTAAATATACTAAGGTCCAATGTAGCACATTTCATTTTTATGTAAGCCAAGTAATTTCTGTGGGTGTGACATGGTGTCACCACCATCTACTATTTCTTATTGTCAAAATTAGCATTGTGAATTTTCCATTGTAGCCATATTAGTGAATCATTGAAACCATAGAAACCATAAATATGCCTGCTATATTGAATGCTAGAAATAGAGCCTGTTTCTTCATTTACCTGGAAGAGCTTTGGATGAACTATTGAACAATGCAAGGGGATCTAATGGTAAAAAAAAAAAAAAAAAAAAAACCCAATTTATTGTCCTTTTTTCATTAAAAAGTAAAAGACTTCTGTTGAATTTGTATATGCCTGTGCTGGAGCTGGTGGAGATATGGGAAAACAGCGGGAGGGGATAGCTGCCAGAAGAATCAGTCAGAGGAATGAAGGATGGATGGAGATGCCATTAGGCAGTGTAGCAATGTGTAAAAACCATGCCCTCGAGTCATATTTTTCTCACTTTGCAATTAATTTTAAATTAAGCAAAATTGTTATTTAATGAAACATAAGGGTACAACATGTTTTTTCTTTCTCCTAAGACTGTATATATTCTTGATTTTTAAAAAATTGTATTTAAAGCAACATGGGGTCAAAATCTACTAAAACATTTATTTTTCATTTAAAAAATTTATTATCATGCCAAAACCTTCATCTTAATTATTCCTATGGTGGTAGTTTCTTTGAATACATGCCAGATACTTTTGGTAACATACCCACTTTTATGTTATTTGGAATATGTGAATTGGATTATTTTGCTTTGCAAACGAATTAGAACATGTCATGCTACATGTCCAAAAAGCAGATAAGTATTGCTACATTTCATCACTCAAAGGTTGAATAAATTGTGAAAAATAATGGATTGTTCAGATTTACTTAAATGCTAATGAATTTTAAGTACATGCTAGATTTTTTTTTTTTTACATGGGCAGGCACCAGGAATCGAACCTGGGTCCTCGGGCACAGCAGGCAAGTGTTCTTACCTGCTGAGCCACCGTGGCCTGCCCAATGCTAAATTTTTTTTAACATGATCTGATTTTATATTTACTTGGATATTTGAAAAAATCCAAAAAAAGTCTCATTTGAAATGGTTCAGTCCATTAAGTGATTTAATCACAGGGTGATGTTTTAATTCCTTTGCCAAGATAAGTAAGAAATATCAAAAAATGAGGAAGAGACAGGAATATTCCACATTCCACATTTTTATTAGGGAATATAAGTTCATAAAATTTTTTATCCCCCAGAAGAAATGCATGTGAAAAATATACACAAATGAACGATAGCTCAAGTTTCCACTGAAAACATTTGTATTTATTTTTGTCTTCCATCCCTGGAAATGTCTAGTGAAGAATCTCCTCTATCATCTACCCTTCCAAATATTCTCTCTCTGATTTAAGTAAATCCTTAATTTATTAACATTGAATATTTATATCATCGCACCATTTTTTCTCTGTAATTTTTAGTGATAAATTAAAATTTAACAATAAAGTAAAATTAATGGTAAATTTTTAATTGGTAAATAAGCATTTGTATAAAAAGATTTCAATGAAATCTAATCATCAAAATTACTGTTTAAAACCTAGTTCTATTATTGTTTTAGAAATTGAAACTTCAATACTGCATCAAGATATTTCACTAGTCATTTTTCTTATTTTCCCATTTAAAGTGACAATAATCTCTCTTAGTCGTGTGCTAGAATTCTAATGGTGCTTTGAAATTTTATGCATTGGATTTCTTCTTTTTTCCTTCAAGCAAACAGTAAAAATTCAGGTCTGTGTTGCTCAATGTGAATGTCAGCACTTTAACAAACAGGCAAAGTGGCTTTCAGTGTCCCTGTGAGAGATGGCGATCTCAGGCAGATCAGAACAGTCATGTTTCAGTTAATTCCTTACTAACAAGAAATCAATTTTAAGAAAAGTCTGTTAGGTTTTTGACTTGTACAAACCTATAACAAATAGGCCAACGTGTCTTTTGTTAACTAGAGGACCTCTTCAGGCTTCACTGAATTTCTATTGCAAGAGCATAAACGTAATGAAACTATTTACCGTACTTAAATGAGAACTTGATGTATTTTGTATTAATCCTACAGGATTTAAATTACTGTAGTATACTCTTCTTTGAATAAAGGTAGAGTCATATTATACATCAAGCATTTAAATCAGGGTATGCATTATAATCTCCTATTGGGGTAACATAGAATATTTGGTTCGAGTCCCCGCCCCCAGATTCTGATTTGGTGGTCACATGGTGGAGATAAGGAATCTGTCTTTTAAAAGTCTCACAGTGGACTTCCAGAGAAATTACACTCTGTATTCCAGTTTTGATGTCTCTTCTTTTCTACAAATCCTTAGAACAATAGGTAAAATATAGAGGAATAGATTAAAAGCATGTAGCCACATGTAAAGCCAGGGGAGACATGAGATGGCTAAAAACCCGGAGGGCAAACGGCGCAGCGGGCCACAGCCCGGCCGCAGGAGTCCCGCACCTGCGTCCCCGACGTCGGACCAGCACCCGGGCTCCCCGGGCGAACACCAGGCACTGCTGGCACGAGGCACAGCTTCACCAGGGGCTCAGGTGGAGCCTCGCTCAGGAAAAGAGGCTGGACGGCAGCTGCTGCTGAGTTCTGGGGGGACTAGAGTTTATGTGGAACTGGGAGCTCCAGGAGAAAGGAGGAGGGAGACTCAGCCTCCGCTGCAGGACCCGGGACCCGTCCCCTGCTGGGTGGGTGGCCGGGTCTGGATGTCCCCAGTAAGACTGCGGACAGTCACCCAAGGAGAAGCTGGATGGAGGCCCAGAAGGAGACAGCGCCCAAGCAAGGAACCACGTGAGTGCAAACCAACAGAAAAGAAAGAAAGAGAGCAAAACCCAATAAGCAAAAACAGCAACCACCACAAATTACAAACCAAATTTCGAAATCATGTGACAAATAAAACGAGTACTAAGATGGCCACCCCGATGGTGCTGGCATTGGGGAGGCTGTGTGCCCTTTCCGAGGCGCTGCCGCCTTCCGCCCCCGTTACTGCGCTGGCTGTGCCGGCCCCGGGCAGCAGCGGGACGAGGAAGCGAGAGGAGAATGTGGCAGTAGCGCCCACCACTCCCACTTCCCGGCGCTGGGGGCACTTTGCTTCCTGGCACACTCATCCCAGTGGACTCTGGATGGGAACAAGAAGGGAGAATGGGTTTTGTTGGGCTGTTCGTGCTTGTTGCCATAATATGTGTACAAGTTTGAAGATGGGTCCAGAGCATGAAGGAAATATGGAATGATTCAGAGCAGGCTGGTAAAATGGTTCCTGGGAGGGGTGACAAGGAGGAGAGGATCCAAATATTAAAGGAAAATAAACATTATCACTAAATAAACAGCACAAAACCAAAATGCATGACATAATCACATATATGCATTTTTATAACAGTATGTATTTATTATAAGGGTGCCTTGAAATAAAATAAAATTAGAACAGGAATTATGTGGAGGAATTAACAAAAAGTTCAAGAATATTGATGGAATTTAACAACTTTAATAACGAAATGATATATAAGCTGGTCGATATTACTATTTGTTTTGTTTGAAAGATTAATGAAATATACAAACATGACAGGATTGGTCACAAGGGGAGAAAAAGAGAAGGAAAAAAAGAAAGAGAAAGGGATGGAGAGAGAGAGGGGAGAGAGAGAAAGAGAGAGAAGAACAGAGATATTGCAGATAAATATCAGGATGTAAAAGGGCAAAAGCTCTTAACTACAGATAAAATGGAATTTTTAAGTCATAGGTCAATACTGTACCCAACTTCATGCCAAAAGTTCAGAATTTATATTGAATAGGAAATTTCTAAAATAAATTTCTAATGACCCAAAACAGAAAATTTGAATGAACTAATAATCATTATCAAATTTTAATTCATAGCCAAATATTTTGTTCCCTAAAATTACTTAAGGTTCTTTCACATTTGGTTATTCCCAAACTGTCAGTAACAAATATTTGTATCTTGGGCAAAAGGCTTCAGATAACACACTAAGCAGGAAATGTTCTTAAATGTCTTTGTAGATGGTAACCCAGTCAGGATAAGCAGAATAGCAAAAGATATTTAATTATAAATGCAAAAATTCTAAATAAAATTCTAGTGAGTCCAGCTCTCCATAAAGCTTTGATTGCTCAGTAATGCAAGCACTATTAACCTCACAAAATTTATCAGGGATATTGACCAAATAATAAGTTACAAGAGAAATTTAAGCATCTCAATCAATAAAGAAAAAGCATTCAATAAAATCTAGCATTCATTCATTATAAATTTCTTAGCAAACAAGATAATAACAGAATTTCTTAAGCTGAAAACTGTTCTACTGTAATGAACTTTGCCGTAAAATCAGGAAACAGTAAAAAAAGGCTCTCCTACTTTTCAACATTGTAACCAATGAGGAAATGTGTAAGAATCGAAGAGGGCAAGTCAAACTCTTCTATTTCCAGTTGTATTGTCTCTATGCAAATTTTAGGTTTACTTACAAACAAAATATTCTGACAAAGATAGTTTAGTAAGACTTTGTTAAAATTTTTAAAAATTTTTTTGTTGTATAACATAACATATATACAAAGCAAAGAAAGAAAAATAATTTTCAAATCCCTCTTTAACAAGTAGTTACAGGACAGATCACAGAGTTTGTCATAGGCTACCATTCCATCATCTCAGAATTCTCCTTCTAGCTGCTCCAGAACATTGGAGACTAGAAGGAATATTTGTTTATCATCAAAATCTACTTTTTTCTTTTTTGTGAAAAATAACATGTATACAAAAAGGCAATAAATTTCAAAGCACAGCACAACAATTAGTTGTAAGAACAGATTTCAGAGTTTGGTATGGGTTGCAGTTCCATAATTTTAGGGTTTTACTTCTAGCTGCTCTAAAATACTGAAGACTAAAAGAAATATCAGTATAATGATTCAGCAGTCATACTCGTTTGTTAAACCCGACCTTCTCTGTATAACTCCACCATCATCTTTGATCTTCCTCCCACTCTTTAGGGGTATTTGGGCTATGCTCATTCTAACTTTTTCATGTTGGAAGAGGCTGTCAATAATAAGGGGTAGTGGGATGGAAATAGTTGATATTCTAGAGAGGCTGGACCCTCTAGGTTCCAGGACTCCCCTGGTCCAGGGACCCATCTCTATGTTGTAGGTTTCTGGAAAGTTACCCTAGTGCATGGAACCTTTATAGAATCTTATATATTGTCCTAGGATTGGCTGGAATGGTTTTGGTTGGCGTTTGGCAAGCTATGATAGGTAGCAATGTCCAACTGAAGCTTGCTTAAGAGCGACCCCCAAGTAGCGTCTTGACTCTATTTGAACTCTCTCAGCCACTGATACCTTATTTGTTGTACTTCTTTCACCCCTTTTGGTCAGGATAGCATGTTGATCCCATGGTGCCAGTGCCAGGTCTTCCCTGAGAGTCCTCTCCCATGTCGCCAAGGAGACTTCACCCCTGGATGTCATGTCCCATGTAGGGGGGAGGGCAATGATTTCACTTGCAGGATTTGGCTTAGAGAGAGTGAAGCAACATCGGAGCAACAAAAGTGATCCCACAGAAATAACTCTTAGGCATACCTATAGGTAGGCTAAGCTTCTCTGCTACATATATAAGCTTCACAAGCGCAAGCCTCCAAATGAAGGGCTTGGCCTATCTATTTAGGTGTCTCTAATGTTTGATACAGTATCTGGGGTTTCCATGGTGGTAAAGTCTAATAGTTCCATATTTTTTCTCCCATCTCTCAAGGGACTTTGCCAATACTTTTTGATTATCTACTTGATATATTCTGGGATGTATCCAGGCATTACATTAATCTATACAGGATTAAAGGTCCTCATTCTTATTCTGAGTACCCTCTGTTTGAATTGTTTAAATGAGCTTTCCAGACAGGTTGAGTTAGATTATGTACTACAGAAAATTTAGGTTCTGGGCAGAATAAACCTTTCTTCTATTGGTCTCAAAGAGTAGATGAGGTTCCAAAATATAGACAACATCTTCCTTCCCCCTGTGTTCTGAATTACCTTAATCCTGACCTGGCTGGCTTCATTCTTATCTCTAAATACCAGGTTATACATATATAAAACAGCCTCTCAAAATCCAGAAATAATAATTACCACCCTGGACTAAATGTGACTGCTATAAGAGTTTACAATCTAGACCCCTGTTTTCTTATAAGCATTTTCTAAAGGAGACCATACAATAGTTGCTCTTTTATTTCTGTCTTATTTTGCCTCACCAAATGTCTCACAGGTTCATTCACAGTGCTGCACGCCTCACAACTTCGTTCCTTTTGATAGCAGCACAATATTCAATCACATATATACCATCATTCACCAATCTACTTCTCAGTAGTCAGTGCAGCCTGCAGCCACCTCCATTCATTTGGCATCATGTATAGTGTCCAAAGTCAACAGTCCATCAACATTCTCAATTTTAGATAATTTCATAATTCCCAAGAGAAAGAAAACCAATAAACACACCCTCATCAAACAGAAATTCTAAACCTCCCCTTAACCCTTGTTAGTTTAGCAAGACTTTTAGATAGAAAATCTACTTACAAAAAGTCAATACAGTTTCTAAACACGAGCAATGACTATTTAGAAAATGTATTATTCAAATGACCCTTTAAGATAGCACTTCCCTTTAAATTAAGATACAGAACTCCAATTAAAAATCACAATATTTTAAAGTGGTGCTATGATAAATTGACATTAAAAATGTATTTTGAAATGTAAAAAGCAAAGATTAAAGAGCAAAAAAATTTTTTTAATTAAAAAAAGAATAAGGTGGGGATTTGCCTAACAAGGTATAATTATTTATTATAGAATTACTTTAATTGAAACATGTGGAGGACGGTGGGAATATGGGAGAGGAGGGAGCTCCAGGACTCACTTCTCCTACCAAAAAACCATTAACAGGCGAGAACTGTCTGAAGCAACTATTTTGAAACAATGGAGACCAGATGAACACTGTACGGCATCCAGGGAAGAGCGGAAAGAAAAGGCTCATAAACTAACAGTAAAGGTGAATGAATTACTCTCTGCAAGGCAGCAACCAGTGCCCACTCCCCACTCTCATGGCAGGCTCTCGTGGAGTCCAGTCTCAGGGTAGCTGCTGGTGACAGAAAGGGACATAAGAATCCTCTTTTCCAAGGAAATGGGTGGCACAGCTGATCGCTGACCATGGCCTTAGATTGGTGAATTCAGATCACTGGGGCCCAGCTCTGAGGGCAGCTATTGTTTCAGTGCACCCTGGACAGGGTGGTGTAGTGGAGACTTAAAGATGTGGTGCCTCTACAGGGCTGCAGTTTACAGTTAGCTGGGGAGCTGCAGGTTACAGTTAGCTGGAGAGCTGCAGGTTACAGTTAGCTGGAGAGCTGTAGGTTACAGTTAGCTGGAGAGCTACAGGTTACAGTTAGCTGGAGAGCTGCAGGTTACAGTTAGCTGGAGACCTACAGGTTACGGTTAGCTGGAGAGCTGCAGGTTATGGTTAGCTGGAGAGCTGCAGGTTACGGTTAGCTGGAGAGCTGCAGGTTACGGTTAGCTGGAGACCTACAGGTTACGGTTAGCTGGAGAGCTGCAGGTTATGGTTAGCTGGAGAGCTGCAGGTTATGGTTAGCTGGAGAGCTGCATTTGTTGGGCAGGTCAGGAAATCTCAGCTCCCTTCCCAGAGCATTTTGGGGTCAGCCTGTGTCCCCTTGGTGGATCTCTGGTCCTGTTTTGGCTGGGGAAGACTGACTTAGGAAAATTCTCTCTGTTGTGCCATACCGGTAGAAATTGCCTCCCAGGCAATGGCAGCTTGAGATAACAAAAAGATGTAGAAAAGTGTAGAGGTGGACAATCCGGAAAAAAAGATCTCTTGGCTTCAAACACCTGGGAGAAGGAGGTGTGCTCCTGGGAAACAGAGTGGACTTTCAAACTCTTATAGACAGGGGGACTCTGAAACAACCAGCAAGCAAAATCCCAGGACAAGATACAGGCCCAGAAAGGCAGAGGAAATCTGCACACAGCATTTGTCTTGGGTCCACCCTCCTGGAAGGAGAGCCGAAGCTGTAAAGAATCTGACTTATCGCCAGCTAAATATAAAATCAAGAAAAAGACATCTCAGGTAATAAAACCCAGAGTTAACATTTTAAATATTAAAATGTACAGTATTCAACAAAAGACTGCAAGACTAATGAACAGGGAAATGATGGTCCATCCAGCAGAAGAGACTAAAAATGCAGAAAACACCAATGAAGAAGATGAGAATGTGGACACACCAAACAAATCCTTTAAAAAAAAAGATCTTAGAGATGAAGGTAAATACAGAGAAAGGACAAACGAATATCAGGAAAACAAGAAAAATGAGCAATAGGAGTCTTTTTAAAGGGATAGAATCTTTTAAAGGAACCGAACAGAACTACTGGATTTGAAGATCAAGATAAGTAAAATGAAAAATTCAAATGCAAATTGGAGCTGGTAGAAGAAAGAATCAATGAACATGAAGAAAAGATACTTGAAGTGAGTCTGGTTGAGGAGCAGAAAGAAAAAGGAAAATAGCCTAAAACTCCTCTTAGACACCATCAAGTGCACTGATAGATGCATTATGGGAGCACCAGAAGGAGAAAGAGAGAAAGGGGAAGAAGGAATAATGACAAAGAATTTACCAAACAGCAAAAATCCCCAAATGTATACATCCAAGAAGCCTGGAGAATACCAAGCAAGATAAACATGAAGAAAAATATACTCTGTCATATATTGATCACACTACCAAATGCAAAAGACAAGATAGAATTCTGAAAACTGCAAAAGAAATGCAATGTGTTACGTACAAGGGAGTCCAATTAAACTAATTGCTGATTTATCACCAAAAACCATGAAGGCAAGAAGGCAGTTTGTTGAAATACTTAAAGTGCTGAAAGAAAATGACTGTCAGCCAAGAACTTTATATTCAGTGAGACTTTCTTTCAAAAGTGAAAGAGAGGGCGGGCCACAGTGGCTCAGCAGGCAGAGTTCTCACTTGCCATGCTGGAGACCCAGGTTCGATTCCCAGTGCCTGCCCTTGCAAAAAAAAAAAAAAAAATTAACACATTCTCTGATAAACATAAGGTGAAGGAGGTCATCACCACTAGACATAACAGCAATGCTAAATGGAGTTCCTCAAACTGAAAGTATAGGACATTAGACAGTAGTTCAAAATGGCATAAAGAGATAAAGGCCTGCAGTAAAGGTAACCTTTGGGTAATTATAAATCCCAGGATCATGGTAGTGTATTGTTTGTATGTAACTCCACTTCCTACTTCTTACATCTGCTAGGATGAAATGTACATGTATGAAAAGTAATGATAAATCTGTGTTTTTGGACATACAATGTACAAAGAAATAAGTGATGACAAGCAGAAAAAATGGTGGGTGGGCAGAGGGATATAAGAAAAGTATATGTGCACACTATTGAAGTTAATTTGGTATCAAGTCAAGTTAGATTGTTTATTATTTAGGATGTTGAAGTTTAACCCTACAGTAACCACAAAGAAAATAGATGGCAAATATATCCAGATAGAAATGAGAACACTAAATATGATAAAACACAGAGTCGAATAAATATAAAAATAAGCATTAATGGAAGTAAAGGGGGAAAAAAAGGTATGACTTATGAAGGTTAAATATCAGAAGAAAATCCCGTATTTTCAATAGTGACTTTAAATGTCAGTAATTAAACTCTCCAGTCAAAAGGCATAGATTGGCAGAATAGATAAACATGCATGATCCAACTATATGCTGTCTGCAAAAGAGTCATTTTAAATTCAAAGGTACAAGTAGGTGGAGGGTGAAAGAATGGAAACAATGAATGACATGCAAGTAGTAAGCAAAAGAGAGCTGGGATGCATATACTGAGATGAGAAAAAATAGACTTTAAGTCAAAAACAGTTATGGGGGACAAAAATGGACTTTAGATACTGATAAAGGGACAATTCAATAGAAAGATGTAACAATTATAAATATGTATACACCGAATAGCAGAGCCAAAAAATGTATAATGCAAATACTAACAGATTTGAAGGGAGAAATTGACAGTTCTATATTAACAGTAGACTTTAATACATGACTATACAACTAATATTAAGATCAGTAATGAAGTACAAGATTTGAATGATACTCTAAATCAACTAGACCTAACAGACATATATAGAACACTTCACCTAACAAAAACAGATCACACATTCTTCTCAAGTGTACATGGATCATTCTCCAGGATAAACAATATGTTGAGTCACAAAGCAAGTCTCAATAAATTAAAAAATATTACACTCATACAATGCATATTATCTGACCATAATGGAATGAAGCTAGAAATTAATAACAGAGAGAGAGAAATGGAAAATACGCTAATATGTGAAAATTAAACAACATACTCAAACAACCAATGGATTAAAGAGGAAATCAGAAGCAAAATTAGGAAATATATTGAAGCAAATGAAAATGAAAATACCATGTTCCAAAACTTATGGGATGCAGTGAAGGCAATGCTGAGAGAGAAAGTCATAGCTCTAAATGCTTGCATTATAAAAGAAGAAAGGAATGCCTAGAGTGTATAATGATAGTGACTAAATGTACAAATTTAAAAGTGTTTTGCATGAGGAAGAACAAAGGAATATCAATAATGCATGGTGTTGAAAATAGTTGGTAATTAATATTTTAAAACTTTGACTTATGTGTGAGACTAAAGCAAGAAATGTGTTTATTTGGTACAAAATTTATATTTTGACTAGTGCATTTCCTAATATAACTTATGTTGGCAGCTTAATTGAACATCATAAGTACATGGAACCTTGAGTAGGGCATGAGATTTTATAGGTTTGTTCAGAGTGATGCCTCAATAAATCTCAGAAGGATTTGAATAGTGAATAAAAAAGTATTTGCAAAGTCCCCTTGGGGAAATGGTGAGAAAGGGGGAAAATTCAACTTCCCCAAGTGGAGAATTCGTAGTATTCTCACAAGCAGTGGGCACAACCAAAGCAATAGGCTGAGCCCCCAATCTTGGGGTTTGTTCATATGAAACTTAACCCCACAAAGAATAGGCTAAGCCTTCTTAAAATTAAGCCTGAGTCACCTCCAAGAAAACCTCTTTTGTTGCTTAGATGTAGCCTCTCTCTCTCAGCCAACACGACAAGCAGACTCACTGCCCTCCCCCTCTCTATGTGGGACATGACTCCCAGGGGTGTGCACCTTCCTGGCAAGGTGGGACAGAAATCCTAGAATGAGCTAGGACTCACCACCAAGGGATTGAGGAAACCTTCTCGACCAAAAGGGGGAAGAGAGAAATGAAGACATCATGTTGAGTTAAATAAATCATACACAAAAGGACAAATATTATAGGTTTTCACTGGTTTGAAACAATTAGAATAAGCAAATTCAGAAAGTCAGAATCTAGAAATAGGTTGCTACAGAACAGGGTAGGAATAAGGAATGAGAAGTCAAGGCTTAAAATAGAGAAGGTTCTTATTTGGTATGACGAAAATGCTTAGGTAATATGTTTCAGTGATGGCATTACAAGATTGTGAATGCAGTTAAAAGCATTGAAATATAAATCTGAATATGATTCAAAAGGGAAATATTGGTTGTTGGTAACAGAATAACAGTTAAAAATCATACACAAACACGAACCCTAAGTTAGATCATGGACTTTAATTATAGGACAATTATAAAAATGTGCTATCTTCAATTGTAACAAATGTTCCACACCAATGTAAGGTGTTGGTGATGGCGTGGTGTATGGGAATCCTCTGTTTTGTGCATGATTGTTCTGTAAATTCACAACTCCAAAAACATAAAAAACAAAATAAAATAAAAACCAACACTGTGCAATTAGCCCTGGTGCAGAAAAACACACCGAGGGAGCAAAACAGTGATCCCCGAAACAGGTCCGTGCATATCGGAAAATACATTATATGACAGCTGTATCATTGCTATTATTGGGAAAATAAATGGAAAACCATTCCAGTATTCCCTGTGGAAAATAAATATTAGATTCCTTTTACACATTTACACAGCAATGAAGACATATTCCAGAACTTATGGCAAAGACAATTTCTACCATTCAGGAAAATAGGGGCAAATACATACATTTCTAAATTTGGTAAAGGTAGGAGTTTTAAGATAAAAAGAAAAAACAAATCCAAGTGGGAAATACAAGCCATACAATGGGGAAATACATTTGCTATGCATATGATGACAAAGAGCAAAGAGCCAGATTATACCTAAAAAACTACAGATTATAAAAAGTAAAACAAACAACGATATTTCAAGTTTGTAAATTTATATTTATTTACAAAATGGCAAATTGAATAACCCAATAAATTTATAATTGGTAAAAGTATGGGTGATTTTACATAATGGGCATTGCTTTGTTAAATTAACATCTGGCCAAGGTAATTTCTTTCCATCATATAGTTCAAATCAAATGGACAAGAGAGAAACAATAGCTGGGATTTATTCGAAGGATGTTGTTTTTTTTAATTTTTTAAACAGGACATTAATATTAAATTATTATATTATGCTATATTATATTTGTTAATATTATTATTAAGAGGTTGTATGCAAGATAATTTCATATATTCTTTAAAGGAAAAATGATTGCAGTTAGAATTCAGTATCATGGGCTTGATACTATTTTAGAAGGTAGTGCTGTAATTCAAAATTACTTCAATAAATTAGGAACCATCATCAATATGAATAAATGTAAAGAAGTGCACACAGCAGGGTACAGGGGTAATTCACTGGTAGATTTCTCACCTGCCATGTGGGAGACCCAGGTTCGATTCCCAGTCCATGCTCTTCCCCAAAAAACAAACAAGCAAACCAAACAAACAAAAATTCAACAAATGGTGCTGCAATAACGGAATACTCACATGGAAAATAATGAAATGTGACCCCACCATACAGCATGCCAAAAAAAAAAGTGCAGGCAGCACTTTTGCCTTTAAAAAAAACCCTCAAGTTTATACCAATAAGGAATTTGCTCTGTAATTTTAATAACTGAATAATACTGCTGGTAGTAACATAATTCACATTATCATTGCTAATTACTCTTTATTTCAATTACTTTTGATCCTTGTGCCCTTATGTAGTAGATAGTCCAGGCAATACCATTCCCATTTTAAGTGAGACAACAAAACTAAAAAGACTTACAAACAAAATGACTTTTGTCTCGGTTATTTTAAATGAAAATATAGGCTAATTAAGTGCTTGTGGAATAAGTGAACAATTAAAATGTGCTATTTTTTTCTCTATAAGCTCACTAGTCCTTCTGGGTTTTTAGCTTTCTGATTCTTCTCCAACCCTTTCAGATCCAGATTCTCCTATTGTCCTTTTTTCGTCAAGTACAAAATGATTGTCCCTATTTCCAAATATCATACTTGTCACAAAATATTCTTCCTGGCATTTAAGACTCTTTCTTAAAATAAGGTACATTCTCAGGAAGGCATATTAATGCTTTATCTATGGAAGCTTGTAAGTGACCAAATACTGAGAGATCTTGTGTAGATTTATTTTTGGTGGACTGCAAACTATTTTGTGCATGCACAGCTTAGTGAAGGAACTAATACATAACAATTGTGTTAAATCTGGATTATCCTTTTAGAAAAGGCTAGTCCAAATAACATATGTAGTCAGCAGACATCTGTGATTAATTTCCTATTCCCCATCAATCTTTTTGTACTCTGATTTTGTGTCCAGTTAAGGTTTATTACATATGTTTGATCTAAACATAAGAATGAAACAGCAAATACTACCTTGGTTTTATCAGGCACAGTCAGAAAGTTTTAGAACCTATGTCCATCTCTTTCACTTAAGCTTCCAACACATCATTTCAACTACCATCAAAAGAACAGCTGAAAACACTGATTTTCTTTAGTTTTATGCTTATTTTTATTTTGAGTTATTAATCCTTAATCTTGCATGGCAAGATACAGCCTTCAGTGACTTTTGCTTTGAAACACTTGGAGAGGAAATTCATGTGACATCCATACATCAGTATTAGTCATTGAATTTGATGTGAAAAAGCAAAATATTTTTGAGTAATCAAAATTGTTCAAATGTCACATCGTACTGATAAATCAAGTGATACAGCTACTTAGTTCTAGATTTGGGCCTATAAAATTAAGTTGAGCTCACATATTTGCTCTCAATACTCTAATCATTCTCTACTGGGAGAAGTGTATAGATCATATTAAATAAACTCAAATATACAAATGAAAACCTAATGACATAGTATAATAAATAAGTTGCAGTTATAGGAGTTAGAAAGCTTAAACTGTCCAGACTCATATTCACATTCATCTGAGCAGATTTTCTTTAACAAATATCAAGGCCATTTTGATAAAGAGATGTAAAAGTAAAAAAAAAAAAGATAAATCTGAAAATAGTATCATTCTGCAACACTTTTATTTAATCATAGAGATCATACAGAAACAAAATCTTGATGAATTTTCAAAGTCTGTATTTGTGATATTCACAGTTATTACAGTGAATATCATTATTATTGTTCTAGCAAACTTTGTCAGTAGCTGTTGCAAAGGAATATTGCAAAAAAAAATAGTAAATTTAAGGAAATGGTCCAGGACAACCTCCAAAATAAGACTTTGAACATGTATTTTTTTACTGATGCACATTTATCACTTCTTAGAATAGAATAAAATACCAGAACTCTTTCAGAAAACTTTTTTTTATCTGCACTTTTCCCTTGTGCTTTTCCTCAACTAATGACCCTTCAAAATATTCCTGAAAGCAATTTGTTGAACCCTTATTATGTTTTTGGCAAGATTCTATGTTCATTTTGCAAAATGTTGTGCTTAGTGCTCCAAATTCTAAAGACATAACCCCACAACTGCAAAAATAGCTTAGAGAGATATATAAATAAAATTAGAATCCAGAGAGATGAATTAATTAAGAATTTTGTGCACGGTTCTATTTTCAGATTTATCTTTTTTTTTCTCTACAGGAGAAAAAAAGGACTAAAACCAAAATTTGTGCCTCTCAAATTTGAAAGGAGACACATTGAGATGTAAAAGTGAACAAAATACGACATGTATCTTAGGGCACAAATGTGTACCAATGATAATGTATAGTGTTTACTGGTATGTACGTAAGCAAAGAACAGTCAACTAATTAGCATGCAAAAACAAGTTTACAGTATGAGAATGTCTTAAGTTGTTGTCTTTAGCTATTATATCTAAGTCACAAGCAGTGTCATTATAGGATGTAATGGGGCCAGTTTCTCGTTAGTAAAACTCTGCCACTATATTCGTCTTTCTTTTTGTAAAATTAATTTTTAGTCATATAGGTGAACCTGATGTATGTGTGCCGTCCTCTTTGGGAACTAGAAAATCTGCTGAGAGTGATTTTAACCGACAGTTTGCTTCAGCCTACAAGGGGTTCCTTTCCCGCTCCGCTATCCTTGGCTTATGACTTTAGTCCTCTTGATGGCAGGTGACCTCCCAACCTCCCGGTGCCTGGTCTCTGTTCTAGACAGGACAAGGCAGAGACCCAAAACCTTCTCCTCCCAGCGTTTTTGAATGAAGGACCCAGAGGCTTCTACCCATATCTTACTGACCATCACTGTGACACCAGAGAGTCTGGGAATTCCCTTATTTCACTGATCTGCCTCTGCAGTAGAGGAAGGGAAGGGAAAAGCGTCATAGTGTGTGCTGAGCAAAGCGGCCGCCGCTCTCAGCCATCACAGCCAGTGAAGGCACGCTGCATCTTCAGAACAGGTGAGCGTCTTGGTCAAAGTAGAAACTCCTTGGTCATTTCGGAGCACCATCAACTACATTCTATAGCTTTCTTTACAACTCAAGAATATTTCTTATTTGCTTTTGTGTGTGTGATAGTACACAGGAAATACAATGGAAACATAAAAATTGGTTTTCAGCTCTCATAGAAGGCTAACAGAAGGTGACGAATATTCGGGAAGAAATCATACAATTAAACAAATACCTATAAAACTGACAGAAATGCGCAGACAGAAAGGAGCAAGTACTAGGAGTATATGAATAGAAGGATGTGACTGAGGCTGGGCAATCAAGAAACGCCTCCCCAAGTTGCTACACCTGATCTGAGTTCTTAAGGATAAGTAGCAATGCTAACCCTCAGAGAAATTGGGGAAGTGGAGCTGGGAGGGAGCAGCATGGAGAGAATAGCATGGTTCAACACTTTCAGATTCCTTCTGAAAAAGAGCACTGCTTCAGGGTACAGAAAGTGCTGGGGAAGTGCCATTCCTTGTAGACCAGGAGTAAAAAAACCGGTCACTTGTGGGCCAAATCCACCTGGTAAGCTCAAAATGGCTTATACATTTTTAAATGATTTGAATAAATCGAAAGAAGAATACTATTTTGAGACACGTAAAATATTTATGTAATTGAATTTCAATGTCCATTTTATTAGAACACAGTCAAGCTTATTCATGCACATAATGTCTGCAGTAGTTGTCGCATCACAATGGCAAAAGTAGAATCTGGATAGCCTTGCAAAACCTATCAGGCACTTTACAGAGAAGGTTTGTCCATTTCTGCTGCAGACAAGTTTAAGGATTTTGGTATTCAGCTGGAGGGTAAAGGTTTTTATACAGGTTTGAATATGTGGAGTGGGAGTTGCATTCTATAATAATCATATCATATGGCAATGGATTGGAGAAGAGCAAAATGGTGTGCAGATACCAGTTACAATGCTACGTATAGCATCCAGGTGAGTGGTTATGGTAACTTGGGTTGGAATAGCTACAAGAGAAATGGATAGAAGATGAATATTGGACAAATATTCTATCTAAGAAGGTTACTAAACATGGTGGCTGAAGTCACTGAGATATGGGGCACTAGGAGAGGACAGCCTGCGATAGAAGATCATGGTTTGCAACATGTTGAGTTGAGCAATCTTTAGGATATTCAAGTAGAAACATAAAATTGGAAGTTGGCTATTTGGGCAGAAATTTCGTTTGGATTTATCATTTATAAATTTGATTTGGAAATTTAATTACATGGGTCTATTTGTGAATTTAAGGATGTGAGCATGCGCAGATGCATTTAACTATGGAACGATTCAAGAGTGAGTAAAGTTTTTAGGACTGATACTTGAAAAACCTAGAGCATTCTTAGCATGAATGCAACCAGGAAACTCAGGGAACAATGCTAGTAATCTATCTTTCTTGCTTTTTAGTGGCTAGTGGTTGCTGTTTTATGGATTTTCCTTTGTCACCGGGTTTGGAATCTCATTGTGAAGGCCCCAATGTTTGGTTCTATAATCACTATTCAATTACTAATTTATCCACATACAAACATTACAAGGTCAATTAGTGGTTGAAAGACTTTATGTTATTCCATCTACATTTATGAGAGAAAATCAAAGATAGTTGGTCTCAAATATTTATCCCAAGCAGCACCTTTCAGAATATATAAATGTGTCAGTTTAAACTCAAGAAAAGCTCCTGCACCTGATGCATCTACAGTGACCATAAATATCCTCATTTCCAATTATTAAAATAAAAAGATCAAATTTATTCTGAAAAATTCTAGTTTTAATGTTATTTTGTGTTCTAATTCTGTTTAAATTGACATTATAGGGAATTGCTTTTCTTTTGTAACTGATAAGTCTAGTAAGCAAACACAATTAAACTATATATTTGATTCAATCATTCTGGATTTAAATTTTTTTGAAAATAATATTTCAATTAGCACATATCTTTGCTTATGGCAGTGTCACCCTCTAAGAAACATTAGGACTTGCTATATTATTGCTTTAAAAATCTAATTTTTGATCTAGAACATCTTGATTTAATAAGCAACATTAGTATTTTAATTTTGTGTAATTGTTTTATGTTTGTATGCCCTGATTATTATTTATTTGTTTACATATTTAATTCTGTTTTGAGCTATTTTAAGGAGAAATCATTATGACTATCATGTTAGCAGTGAAGAAATTGCTGCAAAAATATTAAATGATTATCCAAGGATTATATGTTGGATTAGCTACTTAGTATCACATGCAAATAAGAGTATAACCAAAGGGCACAAATCTTTATATGGGAAAATCAAAGAATGTTTTCATATTTACCTTGCAAGTAATTTTTACATAGTTCTTTGTACCTATTGGATGGTTTAAAGTCAACTGGCTCATTACCTGAAATATTTCCAACCAGCTATCCTACCATGTTCAAATAATATCACAGGGCATTGTTCTCACTAACTATTCTTTCTCTGACATATAATATATGATTCTGCTTCCAATTATTTCTTACTTATTTAAATGTGTACTCTTCAGGTTAGGGAGCTTTAGGGAAAGAAAGAATAATGAGGCACACATAAGTAGGCATAACATTAAGAGGAGATAAAGGCAGAGTGACACTCTCCGAAATGTGGTACATTACATTTAGCATATAGAAAACACAAAGGATCATGAAAATGAAATGATGGCAGAATGAGGCAAGAAAACTGTATGCATTTATTCTGTGCTATAAAGAGAGGATGCCCTCTGCTCATTTTGTGTTTTTAGTGTCCACTCAGCAAACTTTCCTTTTTGTGGGCATGAAACTCCTATGGGAATCTTGCAAGGAGGGTTTGCAGAATCAGGATTTTTGTGTAAAACATTTGAGTCATACAATAAGCATTTGTATTATGAACCGGAGTCATCATTTTCAGTCTATACTCACAGAAGCTTTTAAAGTGTAATTGCTTTTCTTATTGACCTAATGGGTATAAGAGATGGGAGAGGGAGAGGTATGTGTGTGCGAGTGTGTTGTGATGTGTGTTTGTGTATGTGCATAGGTGTTATGGAAAGATTACTGCACTCATTAGCTTGAGACTCTAGCTTCAGCTTTGAAATAGCCAGCCATAAACTAGGTAAATTCATTTTGCCTCTCTGTATATCTTTAACTGACTGGCACAAATTAAATACAACAATCTGAGATGATGTGCAGATGCGTTCAATGTCTGGTGGGTCGGTTCTGATGCACTATTCCACCTTTGTAAGGTTTTAGTTCCTGGAACAGGGAATCCACTTTATCGTTTGTTCTAAGCAATCTAAAAATGAAGCCTACAAATTTGATTTTCCTAACATTTTACAATAACATTTAAATGATTTTAATATCAGTAACAATTTTTGAATGCTGATACGATGCTCTGGGCATATTCTGAACACTGAGGATCCGAAGATGAACAAGATAAAATCCCTTTCCTCAAATATCTCTCAATTCAGTGGAAAGGAGAGCTGGGAGAGAGGATAGAGAAAAGGTCTCCAATGCTGCTGTAGACAAAGCATGCAGAAATATCTATCCAATTAATGAATATCTATTATTTGATACTGGCACACTAGCTGCTGAAGAAATACTTATTAATCAATATAATCTTAACCAGAAACACATGAGATGATTATAATTATTCCCATTTCATAAGGTGAGATAAGGGAAACCTAGAGATAATTTGATTAAAAAAATAAAAGTAACAAATATCAACCAGGGACTTTTTGTTCAGCTAGTTTTCTTTTTTTTGTCTGCTTGTTTGTATTTCTCCAGCAGCAATGCAAAATTATCTCTGCAACTGCTTTATTTCGATTTAATTGAGTAATCTCTTGACGATGCCATTATCTTTCCCTTTACTGTGCATTTGAGCAATCTCTCAACGCATGAACAAAGATGGCATTGACTTTGACACACAAACAGGAAGAGTGGTGGCATAAAGACTGCATGCAGTTTCAAAACTTATGGACATGGTTAAATAGGAGAAGGCATGGAAAATATTGAATTCATCGATCAGTAGAATATTTCAGTAAAGGTTTATAGACACAGATGTATTATTACACAGATACGTGTGCCAATGACAAGTTAGAGAGAGGGGGGCATAAGGTTTTGGCTCCACTGTGTGCGACCTCATCCAAACTCAAGCCAGCTTCACCTTTTGGAAGTCCATGAAGTGAGGAAGTTTTCATCAAACTGTACTCAAAGGCACAGTTCAGTGCTTATCTCTCTTGCAATTTTATTTAACTGGACCACAAAGTAAGCAGACGAAATCAAATGTTACCAGGTAGACTGAGCTTTTGCAAAACTATTCCTCTAAGGACATATTTGAGAAAAATATGAGTTCACTGAGGTTTCTCCCCAATGCCAAATCTTGGAGCCAAGCTGCTTGGAGTGAAAGAACCCATCCATTAAGGCCTCATACAGAAATCAGAATGGGGATGTGTGTCTGTTTCTCATTGCATTTATTTTTTAAAATAATGTAATTAGGACCATGCATAAACTTGTGTGTGTCAGTATGCATTTGTGTAACAGTAGTAGTTTATGATCAAATGAATATCTGAATGATATAAAGGACATTCTCAAATAAATTCATGAATGTTACATTTAAGTATAACTCTCATCATTTTAATTAAAATATGAGTGACTTATATACTAGCTGAGGCAAACCAAGGCCCATTTGCAACACATATTAAATGAGGGTTACACTTGAATCTTTTTTTTTTTTTTTTAATTTGCATATGGGCAGGAGGCACCAGGGATTGAACTCCAGACCTCCAGCACTGCAGGTCGGAGCTCTGCCTGCTGAGCCACAGCAGCCGCCCTACACTTAAATCTTTAAGCTCCCCTACAATTCTGACATTCTGTGATAAAACTAATTTGAATAACTTAAATAGACTGTGATAAGACTGTACAAAAAGCATCTGATTTAAAGGAAGATGCTGGTTATAGTTATCTCTGTTGCCTTGCTGTTGGTTGTCTAATATTTGGGCATTCTTTGTCCCTTGATCACAGTATTTTCATGTGTAAAATGGGAACAATTCTAATTCATAGACACTGTGAAGATTAAATGTAACATGGATATTAGAATGTTTTGTATATAGAAAAAGACCGTAAGTTACTTTATTAATAAAGGAAAGCCTACAATGCCCCCCCAAAATACATATATATATTTAAAATATTAATAAAATGACAAACATGTAGGACATGTTTGCTTTGTATTTGTCACTGCTGTAATCATTTCATATATAATGTTGAGTTAAATTTTCACAACTACCCTTTTTTTATTATGTGAAAATTGAAGCACTGAAAGTGACTGGCTCACATCATATGGCTCCCATGAGGTGGATTTGGGACTCCAGCCTGGCATGAGTTCTTAGCCATGACACTTTCCAGACTCCCTCACCCCAAAATGGATATGGGATCCACTAGGGATAACGCTGCTACTGTGCCATGTTGCATTCTACAAAAATAATTTCATGACCTGCTTTTTATCGTAAAGTCTCTCAAGTTATTAAATATTGAATACTACTCCAGAAGTATGTGAGATGGCTATCAATTTTCTAGCAGTTGTTCAGTCTATTTATTTAATGTAAGTGGCTTAATTTAGGAAACAATATGATTCATGATTCACTGACCGGCTTGAAAAAAATAGAAAAGTCAGGGCTACCTTGAATCTGCTCAATTGTAGAGGTTTTGTTTGTCTAAGCAACATAACTGAGGTAATTTAACTTACCTATAAGATGTGGAAGGTGAGTTGCGATATGGTTTTTAGTATGAAATACATGAAAGCGTCTCTCTGTAGCAGCAGTACATAAAGTGGTGTATTTAGGAATGTTTAAGACTCTGGAGTTGGAAAAAGTCAGAGTTCATGCCTCAGGTTTACCATTTCTAGAGAGTGTGCGCTTAAATTATTTTGCCTCCATTTTGTTATCTGTAAAGTGAATCTAAAAATATTACTTCATAGAAGTGTTGTGAGGATTAAAAGAGAAAATTTATTCCTTTGTTCAGCAAGTTTTTATTGCACCCTATTCCATGCCAAGCACTGATCTGGGCACTATCATTCCATGGAGAATATGAAGTGCCAGGACTCATGAAGTTTATATACTAATGGAGGTTAGGTAGCTCATAAGCAAATGAATATTTAATATTATATAAATAAAATATAGATAATGCATAATGCATTTGATACATAGCTGAGTAACTAGCATGTAGCAAATATAAAATATAAAGAATAATGATGACAATTATTGCAGTTATTTATTATATATAAAAGGCCAATCCATTCTATGTGCTGGAGAGCAAGTATGATAATGACGACCAAATAAGGTGGGAAAACAAAAGTCAATGTTTTTCAGCTTCTTCCTTGCAAAGTACTTAAAATAGCAGTTATAAGAAGCCAATATGAAGAAAATGCAGATTCTTGGAATTCATAGGTTCAGTATATTTCTATTTTTTCTCTTTGGAAAGACAAGGCAGAAAGTCCTAAACAGCTCGTCTACATGCCTGCCCTTCTCTGAGTTTACTTGAGAACAGTGTTGATGACATTGAAAAATCATTAATGAAGCTCCCCTCACCAGGCTCATCAGCAATTTACATTTCATAAATGAAATCAACAGCCTGGAAAAGTCAGTGCTGCATATGAAATGGCAAGACGTCTGCCTCAACAATTCAGCTAGGGAATTTCTTGATTCCATTTTCCTGCAATGCTTATATTTGGAGACCAAAATGAAGGGCTCCAGCTGCAGATGTTTATGGGCAATATTTTATTATTATACAGGTGCTATATGCCACTGGTTAAGAAAAAAATATATTTTAACAGTAAAGAAGGGCTATAGAGTGAAAAATAAAAGTTCCCATTTCCTCTCTTTGGTTTCCAAATCCCAATCTTCACCATTAACCACTGTCCTAAGTTCTCCAAGTGTTCTCAAACAGCCTTTTGAGTAAATTTAATGGCCAGGAACAGGCCCAAGTTTGGAACTGCATCTTTTTATGAGCCAAAAATTAAATACTTAACCTTCAGAAGGAATGCCATCTATAGAATGAGTTCTTTATGACCGAGTAGCCTAATATAACAGCTGCTCACCTTAGAAAATCTGTTGATAAGTTCTCACTAATCAATCCCTGTTTTGCATATTCAAGGATGGAGTCCCAATTCAGCAAGAACAAAAAGAAAATTACCTTGCAAAATATGCAATTTAAGTTTATGGCCATAATTTTAAAATAGCTAAACTCTTTACATAAGTCACTTATAATTCCCATGTTAATTTTGCATAATTTTCTCCATTTTATGGATGACAAAATGGAGTCTTGAGGTTATAATGCCCAAGGTTGCAAAACGTAGGAAATGAGCTTCCTTTGAAAACCACTTTATCTGGCCCAAGAGCCTACTCTTCACACTTGAACTGGTAATTGTGAAGTCATCTTGTTGATGTTGCTTTCATATCATTAAGAGCCGGTAGTTCTACCATAATAAGAGGGCTCATGGCCAGCCTTTAGATGGAGCATGTTTATAAGACACTTAGAAGAGTCCATACGCAGAATAGAAGTTGGTTCTAGCTGTATTGTACTCACAGCTGATAAAATATTCACAATTTTTTTTCCAAAAAATCTTTTGAACAAACATGGAGGGTAAGAAGGTTTCATTTCACATTGACAATATGATTGGCAGGGCTGAGAAACAAGGCAGGGTGGGAAAAGAGGCCCCTTCAATAGACACCTCTACTTTCTGAGACAATGCCAATACAGCCCAGCCTAAAAGCTTTGGCTTTTAGCTTCTGAAATTGGCTTCTGAAAAGTTGAAATGTTTAAAACAGCCAGACTTCAGAAACTGAGAAGGGGGTCATTTGATCCAGGCCTTAAGATAGGTCCCTTGGTGAGGGGACATGCTATGAGGCTGGGCTTGAGCCCTTAGTCAGCCCCTTTCCAGCAGGATGAGCTTCTATAGATTACTTAACTGCCTCAATTGCCTCATCTGCAAAATGGAAATAAAAACAGAACCTACTTCATAGAATAATGGTATAATGAAAGTTTACAGTTGGCCAGAAGTTAATCCATAATATTACTCTGGAAACACTCTTTTTTATTATATTTTTACTAAGTTCAAGTTAACCCGCTGGCTTTAGAATAGCTGTAATATGGCAAGAATTATCACATTCAAAAAGGAAGTGTTTTTTTTTTTCTTTTTCAATGAAGCCAAAAACTCAAATTCACCGTAACAAGGGAGAATTGCTTTATTACAGACATATGATTTAGCTTTAGTCTAAACTGGCTGAGACAAAGTCTACATTAGTAGACAACCCAAGAACTGAAGGAATTACTAAATTATTACTAAATGCCAAATTTAGTGTGTTAGGACTAAACACACTGCTTAATTGAAGAAAAATCTAAAAGATAAAATGTAAATGCAAAAGCTATGTGACATTGGGTGGCTGCCGTGGCTCAGCAGGCAGAGCTCCGACCTGCCATGCTGGAGGTCTCGAGTTCGATCCCTGGTGCCTCCTGCCCATATGCAAATTAAAAAAAAAAAAGCTATGTGACATTGAATTTTTATCTTTAGCTTGTGAAATACAAGATGAATGATAATTTCTTCTAGTTATACAGATGCTTAAGATGAGGCATTTGGTCCATCCGTACCCACCATTCACTCACTCACCCATTCATTCAATAGCATTTATCAATCACTTCCATGTGTCAGATGTTGGACCAAATGCTGGGGACTGAGTGGTTAAGACAGTTCTTGACCTCACAGAACCTAAACAATCTAAAAAATTGAATAGCAAAGTTTTGCATAATGCTTATGAAGGTACAAGGAAACACTCAAATCAGGAATTTATTACCCAGTTAAGACAATGTGCCAACTAAGGGAGGAATTTATGCCAGGGAGTGCTGCAGTGCAAAAAATAGTGAGGAAACCAGATTTTATAGGGTGCCCATTCAAGTATTATCGTAAGTAGGGTGTGAGTGGTTATGTAACTCTCTAGTATATAAAATCCTGAAGTGAAGCAAATGAGTTTCCTTTTATTAAAAAATAAAAATTGGAACTCAGAAAACAAAATTAGGTAAAAACCCAAATAAAGCTGCTTAGCACATCCCCTGATACGTCCTCTATACTCAATAGAGATCCCAGTGATGAGTTCAACTTTTGTGCTATTTGAAGGGTGAAAAAGCTGAAATATAATAAAAGCTTTCCATAATTAAAACCAGACTTTATGCCAAGAGAAGAAAACAATAAAGCTTAGGCAAAATGGATTAAATAAGAGGGAAAACTGGGGAACATGAAAATACAGTCAACTATTTTAGCGATTAAGATGGTGCCATGAATATAACTTGGATATTTCATAAAACTTTGTATTTTCCTTTGCTGATATTAAGTTGAAAAGCAAAATTTCTGGGCAAAAACCTTTGTTCTAGGAAATGTATTTCTAGACAATGAGAGCTTTATTTTATACAATAAAAGACACTTTATTTAAATAAGGTTATTGTACTGAATTTAAGCCAATTTAATTTGGTTCATAAAATTAATCATAATGGGAACACTAACAATGTAATTATATCAGTTTGAAATTATTAAATTTACCACCAGGTGGAGCTCCATGAATTCAACGTAAGGTAGTCAAAAACAGAAAGTTGTTTAAATTAGTCAAATTAAGAAATATTACCATGCTCTTCTTTCTGGGAAGTTTTAATTAATTTCTGTATTTGAAGTATGTAGCAAACTCTTATGAATCATAAGAGGTCAACTTTTATTAAAGAACAGATACCAAATTCCTTGATTAGTATGAACCATATTTAAGCAAACTGGATTCTAAAATCAAAGTATATGTCTTGTTACTTAATAATATACCAAGAATACATGTTCTACTAATATATTTATGAAAGTACGTAACTACAAGTGAAAATGAGAATAGATGAGAAAAATCTATTAAACTGCCTATCAGTTTAGTTAACAGTACTGATTATTTTTAATTTTTTCCTATTTGCTTATTTGTGTGTCTATGTATGTGCTTTACTGCAGAACCTGAAATTAAAAAAGATGAAAAGACATGCAAAACAGGTAAGACTCTGTAGGCTGTTCATATAAATGGAAAGATACTTATCTACTCTCTCCATATATTTCCAATTTAATAAACAATAAACTTCAGTGTATGATAAAGTGAAAATAGTTTTTGTTTCCTGAGAGCAGATTCTAGATAGGTTCAACAAGTGCTGGTCCCATTAGCACATGCTAAACCTTATGTGTCTGCCGAGCAACCCAACACTGTAAAACTCTAAAGGGGCCACTTGAATTTCAGAGGCTCCAGTCAGATGGTGACAAATGTTTAAAATTTACCCTGAGTGTTGGTTGATTCATGTGAGTTCACTTATATTCACCCATTTTTGATGTACAAAACAGTATTTTCTTATGGTTCAACCGGCCAGATTCAACCCTTTTTCTTCACCACTAACTAACTATCCAAATATTCCTTGGAGAGCTAGCCTATTGCCTCATTGGCCATTAATTTGTCAAATGGACTACTTTAAAATAGAGTTTCTGAAAACAGGTTTTGCACAGGAAGAAATCAGAAGACCACTGGGCACTCGTAGGGCAGGTGTTGAAAATTAGGAGAAGTAACATCACAGAGTAGGAGGAAGTGAAGAGAAAGGAGACTATAAATCCTGAGGAAAATTCCAATTAATTACAATCTTTCCAGGATTCACACTGTTGTAAGTATTTTATGTCTATATAAAGAGATTTACATGTCTATATCTAGATATGCAAAAGGTGCTTGCATCTACATCTGTAGCTCTCCATACTGGGAAAGTGATACTGCATACATGCAGACACTCATATTATTGATAATTCAAATATTTGCTTACACTCATTTTTGTAACTTTAACCGATATTTAAATAATTGTTTTTTCATCTTTCTATGTACATCACATATTAAGCAGAATTATTAATGTGACATCTCTTGAAAGTAATACCAACATATCAAAAGGAATTGGTTAGAATTTTTTACTTTTAAGTAATAAACACAATCATTTACGTGAATTTATATAACCTGAAACTGGCATCCTCTGGAAGATCAATGTAAAATGAGTGATTTTCAACTGTGAGAAAGAAAATGCATAACTGATATAAAATGATAAATTGACAGTTAGAACTGAACTTTAGATCCATCTACAGGAAAGGAAAAGCTGCTTACAGAAAATACTCTGTTACTGTTATCACACCTACTGGCAAAGCTTGCTAATAAGATAAAATGTGCATTGGGTCACCCCTTCTCATAAGCGGAACACTGTATTTTATGCTTTATTTATACTGTTGGCATATGATGGAAAAGGTAATATATGCAATGCAAATTTCCTATGATTAGTTAACATTAAATATTTATGCCCATTTTTCATGATGTTTATTTTTAACTTCCTATAAGGAAAGAGAAATCAGCATTATTGAAATATTTTATTATAATTATGATTATATTATAAAATATAATCAATCAACACTTTATTAAAAACATAAATTATGCTAATATCATATGTCCAGAATTGTGCTTGGTGATACAACATTTACAAGCAAGGAATAAGATATTGCTTTTATAGGTATTATTGTAATAAAAACGGGAAAAGTAGGTACGGAGAGAAAGCAATGGCCTCATGATATTATATTTAATTAATTACTTTTTAATTAATTAATTAATTTTGTTTAATTTCAAACTTACAGCCATAACCAATGTTCAATGTGAAATTATTGGGTGTTTAAATTTTTAAAAACCACACAATTTTGCAATCTATTGAAAAATACTAATCATATGTTGGCATATATTCTTTCAGGTGTATGAAGTCTTATGCTTTAAAAACAAAATCATATTCTCTCTGTACTGTAGCATAGCTGCTTTTGTCACTTTCAAGCTGTTTCAGAGCAAAAAAGTAATGTGATACCTCCACACTATTAAACATGAGAGACTGGGGAAGGTGATTAGATATAGAAGTTGCAAAAATAATCCAGGTAGGGTGGATGCTGATGGGACAGCTACATAGCGATATCTTATAGATTCTTGGGAATTGGAATATTTCTTTTTTAATCTTCAGACTCTATTGTATTCATGAGTTTAAAAGTGATAATGGAAGCCAAAAGAGTGGGATTCAAGAAAATGATTTCTTCATGAAAAAATGTGTATGGAGAGAGAAGAATAGGGAACTGGGGCAACTTTGCGGAAAACTAAAAGAAAAGTAAAAAGCATTGCTGGATCAGAAAATACAGTATATCAGCATCATTAAGCAGGGACAGTTTTAAGAAGTGAGACGTCAGCAGGATGAATGCCGCAGAAAGGTCAAGGGAAATGATGACTGAGAAAAAAGCTGTTAGATCTGATGAAAACCCTTCATTTGTGACCTTCTGTAGAGCATTTTTAGTAGAATGGGAGAAGCAGAAGCCAATTTACAAGGATTAAGAAGGGAGAGTATCAATAACAAATTGGGGCCTAATAAAAAGCATCTTTTCAGGAGTTTGATGTTAAAAGGAAGGCAAAGACAAAAGGTATATTCCAGAGGGGGTAAAATCAATGAAACATTTTTTGTTGTTTTCATCTTCAAGGTAAAGTAGAGTATTCTGGAGATGGGAATACAAGATACTCACTGAGGAAGATACTGACTAGAAGAGAACTAGCCCCAATATAAAAAGTGTTGGGATACAGGTGAAGGCAATTAGATTAATTAAGAGGAAGAAAAAACATCCCCTGAGCTTTGAGGGAACAATGAAAAGAGGAATTAAGTGGAAGCTGAATGGGCACTATTGCTGAGTGAACTTTTCTCTTAAGACCAGTCCTGCGAAAGTGAGCTGTTGACATGTTTGTGCCCAAATCCAAGGGCTGTTTTTTTTTCTTGATATTATGGTGACCCCTACACAATATTTCATGATGCTTGCCACCTCTTAATTCTCAAAACAAATTTAAAAACCTCTTTTCTTTGGCAAAAACAACATTTAACCACAACTGTTAAAAATAAAACAGACACGAAAGATGACTAAGGTTTAAAATACTGGAGTAACTTCATAATGCTTGCTTATTTTTCACAAAACATATTGTTAGCCACTAAATTCCTGCCCCCTCCCTCAATGAAAATGATGGCAAATAAGACATGAATTTCATTAGGTAGTTGGGGATAGCTACGTGTTCTTTTTGAGAAGAAATAGGCATTAATTATACCTGGTAATATAATTAAAAACAAAAGAGGCATGCATCAGTTATAAACAACAGTGATGCATTTTTTTCTAATTTATCATAAAAATTAATATTCGTAAACAACTTTTTCAGAGTTCTCTAGCTCCATTTCTAATTGCCAAATCAACAAATTTACGTATTCTGCCTACACCTTACTTCGTTCAAAATTTCTTCCATTGTTTTTCCTTTTGTTCCTTATCTCAAAAATGTCAACTCATGACTCATCATTCAGACACACTGACAAACTTATGAGTCATTCACAGATTCTCCTCTTCCTTCAGAGCCTGGCATCCAAGTAGGGACCATGTTTGTGATCTGGTTTTCATCATCTCTTGCCTGGACAAATATGCAAACCAACTAACTGTTCACCTTGCTCCCATCTACTCTTCAAATATCCACCCCAAACCTATGCCAGTTATATATTCCAAAGAAATATTATAATTTCAGACCACGGCAAAAATCATGATGGGTCCACATTGCTGCAGGATACAGTCCACATTTTCTAGTATGATCTGCACAGTCTGCTCACTACCTTTCCTTTCTCAAACACAACCATACCCCATTGAGAAGTCTGTATTTAGCCAGGGAAACCATCTGCCTTTTCTTGAACTTGCCAAGTTTCTTTTATATCCTATGCTTTCATTCAGATTGCTTCCTTTTCATTCTTCAAGGGTCAGTTTAAATTCCATCTTTACCATAAAACCTTTTGCAATTATTTATCCAAAATTAATTTCTATTTCCACAATATTTCTGTATTTCTTTTTTTTCTCTAAGGCACCTATAATATGACCATCTGTTAATAGCCATATATGTGAATTTGTATAAGCACTAAAATCATGCATTTGTTGTATTTGTGTGAATGACAATGACTAATGTGTATCTTCTCCATAGCAGATGTTAAAAAATTCTTATTAAATGAATGCAAAAATGCATCAAAAAGAGTTGAAGTAGATGCACATTAGTCACCATGTGGAAAGAAGACTATCTAAACATTCAAATTTAAATTTTCTTCAAATTTCAAAGCACAGAATTTATATTAGATGATCCATCTATCTTTGTTAGGTACATGTAGCGTCTGCTCATTCATTTAATTTGTTTATAGTCCCAGCTTTTGAATTCAAGGAATTTATCATTTGAAAGGCTGAGATACACATACAAATAAGTCTAACACTTAGGATTATTTTGGATATAATTGGAATAAATGAAAATGTCTTTAAAGAAAACTCAGCAATTGAGCTGTATCTTCAGGATTGCAAACATTTTCATAGGTACAAAAAATTTTGGTACAAATAGTGAGAAATTTTATAGGTACAAATCAATAGGAATACTGAAATAAACAAAATTATTTTTTTGTCAAAATGCGATATTTGATATTTGATATTTGAAGTATTCCTGACATTGTCTATAACAAAGTTGCTTGTTGACTTACTAGGAGAGACTTGTTATTCTTTCCTTAAAGGATATGGGCCCAATGATTAATTTGAAAAGTCTTTGGAAATAATCTTTAATACTTAAAGTTTTACGTGCCTTAGAGTCAACATCTCTTTTGAATAGGGAAACATATTTTCTTCACCAAGTGCTGAGTTGCTGATTTCTGTTCATGATTGATTAATTTCATCGCTATAGTTTTCTGCATGGACGGAACATCATGTTGGTTAATTTTTTTTTGTCCTTATTGAGCCAGTCAGTTCTTTCCAAAGTCACAGATAACCCCAGAATTAGGAGGCCTTACTTTTTGTCCCAGGGGATGTGACTACGACAGTATAGATTTAATTAGATTCAGTTCAGCCGTATTTTATCAACCAATTAACATCTGTGGGGTACAGGGCTGGTTTACACTCGTTCATTGTCACTGCATTTGCTGTCCCCAATGTATGTCTTCCCATGGTTTCCATTTGTGTAAACGCTCCACCCTTCTCCAAAGACATTCAAATAGGATCTTTCTTTCTTTCTTTTTTCTTTTTACATTTAAATATGCCTCTATTAATAAAAAATTTCAACTTACACCCAACTTTTCCATTCAACTAAATGAACACTCCTGAATTTCTACTGTGAACCAGATAGGATCCTTCTTTAGGGTGTTTGGAGTTTTCCCCTTTTTGCTTCAGGCCCAGGTCAAAAGGGTCTTCCTCGTCACCTTGCCTCCAATCTTGTCTGCAAACCTCCCTAGCTGTCCTCCAACCATACATGCGCACTGTGAGTTCTCCACACTTGTTATATTTACCCATGTTTTCCCCTAGCACTTTATGCCGTATCCTTTTGTTTGTTGCGTGGGTTTACTTCTCACTTTCTGTCTCAGCTCCTATTTTATCTCTTGGCTGCGATCTGTGTAGCCTTCTCTTACTTCTGAGACAGAAGGTAGCTCAGAAGCCACCTTAGCCACAAAATGTCAACAATATTATGGAAAGGAAAGCATTGTGTTAATAATTGCAAAAAAAAATCTATTTGACATGTATCTTGGCTTCGTGATATAGTACCTGCAGAGGCAGGTTTTTAACGTGGAGCCAGTGAAGGCATGCTGCCAACAAGGAAGGCACTCTCGGCCAGTGACTGCACAGTGATTTACGCTGTCACTCCATTTCTGAGTCCCTTTTCTCTATCTATAATGTGGAATTACGAACAATAATTTCATGCAAATCTCACAGGTTTATTGTGAAAACCAAGTGATATATGCAAAAATGCTTTCGAGTGCTGTGAAAATATAAAAACATGGAAGGTTTCCATTCCTACCCTTGCTAGTCGCAGTGTGGGCACAGAACAAATGCATCAGTAATGCTTGACTGCTGGTTAGAAATGTAATATCTTAGGTCCCTTTCAGAATGGAAGAATCAGAATCTCCAGTTGAACAAGATCCCCTGGGGATCTGCATAAAAATTCACATGTCAAAGTTGCTGCTCGAGAATTCATAGATACCACTTACTGCCCTTATCTTCAGGGGAAAAATAGAAACATCAGGTTTCTCTCAAGCCACAAACTTGCCTAATTTGAAATAGAGACATGTGTGGGCTTACATTTGTTGAATTTTCTGAGTTTATTTACTTCATACCTAGTGATCAGTTGCCCAGGCATCAGGGTATTGCATGCTTGCTGTCTAGCCAGTACCAAAGACCTCATATTTACTAGTTAGCATCTGGTAAAGCATTGCCCATCCACTGTCTCACTTCATGAGTGATTTCTGGACTCATAATCCTCAAACATGAGGACAATCTGAGTGATTTCTGGACTCATAATCCTCAAACATGACTGAGGAGAAATAGGCTATTACTTTCTTCTACCACAATATATTAGATGACCTTACCTGTGCATTCTTATGAGATTAAAATAAATAATACCATATTTAGCCAGAAGAACATATATGTCAGTGGAATGTCTTTGTATTTTACCAGGTGGCTAAAAATTGACACAGTAAGTGAATGACTTATTCAGAGAAAAGGTATGCATTCATGCCTATTAATCAAAATATCTTTGGCTCATATAACTTATGAAACTTCTAATGGACTTCTCTATTCAACTTAGGTCTGCTGTGATGAAGAATAAATAAATATTAATGTATATTAAAAATTACCATAGTGTTCCTGAACGAGAAAAAATATATAACTATAAACTCTATTAATCAGATATTTTGAAAGGATAAATAAATACATAGGTAGAAGCGAAAGAATGCAATCTTTTTCTCTCTTTTTTCCTCTCTCATACTGTCACACGTTAGCGCACACACACATACACAAAATATCACTTAGCGATATATATATCTAAGTTAACCAGAAAGCATTGGATATCCAGGGCTCCTAAAAGTAAAATATTGCTTAAAAAAATTAAAGCTGAAGGTAAAATTGTTGGCTGAAATACGCTATGGTGGGATCAATGGCTAAGTTTAGTTTAACACATAATTATTGAATTTGTACCATGTATTAAGTTGGCACTTTGCTAGGTATTGGAGATATAAATATGAATAACATATTCTCAAGATTTGTATTATAGCCAAGGTAAGATCTTTAAACAATTAATATTAATAAAAAGAATAAGTAATCAAAAACAAACAAATAAACAAAAACTGTGAAGAGTGTGATTGTGAACAGGATGAAAAGATATTCATCTATCCTAGAAACTCCATGTTAGAAAATCATGTATCCTAGAAGCTCCCAAAGGAGAGGATATAAGAGCTTTATCAAAGGATGGATATAGATTAGCCAGGTCAAAGAAAGAGATTCACACAAACCATTGTCAGAGATGAGAAACAGTGAGGTGTCCTGGGAGCTACAAGGATTTCAGCATTCCTGGAGGACATAATGTGAGGTGGAAAATGGGAGGATGTGAGGCTAGATGCAACAGAAACAGAAACCCATAGATTCCCTGGTAAGAGTCCTGCCTTTTTTCCTAATGGATATTGGGAGCAATTAAAAATTCCTAAGCAAAGTGAGATACAAGCATAAATTAGAATTTCAAATTTCTCATTCCGGCTGAACCTGGAGAATGGTGACACCATAATGAAGGTGTCAACAGATCCCAGGCACATCAGTCGGGTGAGCTATTGCACTGATACCATAGAGATGTTGGTAGATCTTGACAGAGAAGCAGTAGGGAAGATAAAAAAGGAAAAGTTATAGAAATATTTTGGCAGTAAAATTGTCATTACTTGCGGGGTGGGGGCAAGAAGACCACAAGATGACCCCCTGGTTTATGTCTTGGAAGAAGAGGTGAAGAGTCTTGTCTTGTACTAAGATCTGAGTTTTCAAATGAAGGAGCAGATTGAGAAGAATGAAGATTTAGTCACTATAAACATTTTCCATATATTAATTATACAAATTTGTGTTGTGCAGTTGTTGCATCTACTAGACAATGTGGTAAGTGAATAAGATCTTGAAGTTCCTATTGAGATAAAGCCAAATTGACCTAGGCTGGGCTTTAATGTCCCAGATGACTGGCATCCTTATGAGCAAAGGGAATTTGGAAATTGGAAGTACAAGCCTCAGGAGGAGAAGAAAGACATATCACCATGTGACTGAGACGGAGATTAAGTGCCAGCAAGCTATCACTAGCACACAACAGAATTTGGAGAAGTCACAGCCTGTCTGTATCTTTATGTTGGACTTCTTGCCTCCAAACTGGAAGACAGTAAATTCCTACTTTTGACCAATGGCTGTGGTTTTTTACCATAGCAGACTTGTCAAACTAAGATAGAGACATTGTCTTAGAAGTCACGGATATTGTCTTAGAAAAAAAGGAGGAACATTTCAAAAGGAAGAATCTGGTAAAGTGTCAAACATAGCAGACATTCACAGTAAGGTATAATTGAAAAGTATTCTTTGGAAAGTATAACATGGATTTCACTGATGACCTTTAGTACTAGAAGTTTCAATGGAGCTGAAAGGGAATAAAACCAAATTACTATAATTTGAGGCATTAGTTAGAGGTCAGGTATTGGGGACAGGAAGTATATATTGTAGACTATTTCAAAATCTTGTCTGAAAAAAAGGGGAAAAAATATTTTGTTACATTTAATTTCCAGTAAGATCAAACAATTTCCTTTCTAAAATAGAGCTCCTATTTGTTACTTAGGTACATTTGGGTAAGATTTCTCCAGTGGGTCAAATGACATTACTTTTAATTTTTAAATCTTTAAATAAATCCTTCATCTTTACCAAAAAGACCAAGACAAAAGAATATGCTAGCACAGAGGTAAGCATGCATTTTATTGGGACTTATGAACAGGAAAAGATCTTTCTTGGTGGCGGTCATCCAGAAAACTGGAAGTCAATGCTCAGCAGAATGGTGGGGAGTGCAAGGCACAGCTTATAGGGATGCATGATAAAAACATCCCATAGGGTGTGAGAACAGAGTTTCAGCAGTGTCTCATGACACAGGGCCCTGGGGATCTGTTATCAATAGTGATCAAGGGAGGGGAGTTTTAATGCCTTGTTTACAATACCATCCGCATTCTTTCCTCCCCTGAGTAGGTCTGATATCCTTAAACTTCTGCCCTGGGTCTCCACTATCCACCTCCATGAAGCTATGTTGACTATAGGGCAAACATTGCATCCATGTTCCACAAAAACACTCTAAGGGACAACAGACCTCTACGATTCTCCCCCCACACCCCCACACACACAGAGACAACCCCTCAAAGAGATACTGTCATGCCCAAGAAAGGGAACTAAACCATTTAGACAAGGGGTCTATTGATAATTGATTGGTAGTACTATGTATATGCTCTTGCTTATGATTCAAAACTTGTGAAACATTCTGCAAATGATCTGGAATATATATGCAGCACTGCACATTAATTAAAGCACAGGTGCTGCCTTGTGCTGCAGTGAAGCCATTCTATTTTGTAAAACTGCTTTTCTCAACTGTGTAGTTTCTTTATTTAGCAAAAATACAGCTGTTTTGGAATTATTAAGTGCTTGGGCAATGTGATTGTCTAAAACTGCCACATGTTTTTCAGTAACTATTGTAGCTCCACCTGGTGTAAAAGTGGTTAAACGATAACTACCTTGAAATGTATTTTATTCTTTATCTAGCTTTAACCATTTCCAAATTACTAGGAGTAGGGGATAAAGAGTCATATAAGGTGTCCTGTCCAGTGATATGGTAAATGGGGCCAACCATATTGCACACAAGTCCATAGCCATCCCTTAGGGGAAGGATATGCCCCACATTGGTTGCAGATATCTTGCCCATGGAAAAGACTATTGCTTTGTAGCTTAGCAGTAAAATTATATAATTCAGGGGGTAGCTACTCCACATCATGCATTCCATCAAGTCATTCCATACAGACAGGGCAACATGGTCTACTGTTACAACTTCTGCCATCAGCCTAAATCCTCATAAACTTCATGCCTCAGTATAGGTCTGGGCTTGTTCACCTGCTCCCATGCAAGGGAGGAGATGTACAAGGGAGCCCTGGTAGTTGGACTTCCATATTAAATGAGAAGATTCTTTTCCATATTTTCCAATGTGTCGAATTCTGCCAAGCCAGCAGGGTATTCCATGCAGTCCAACTCACAGGGCCACAGTCCGGGGAAGGCTAATGTTGTCTGAAGATGGCACTCTGTGCAAATTCAACATTGGGTTCAATTGTGGGCATGAGTTACCTCTGAAACCCAGTGTAGGAAGGTGTTTCCTAGGGTACTGCGGGGGAAAAGAAAGATATTTATGGGGTCATAACAAGATGGGGTAAGTCCTGCTGATGTAACAATATGCGTGCTAGAGTTCCATTGGTTGACAACAAAGTACCAGGCAGAGGAATATTATAAGGAGATTTTAAATACCAAATATTCTCCCCCTGCAAATCTTGAGAGTCTTCCACCATTATGTCAGTTGTTAATCTGGGCATAAGAAGGGTCCACATAGTCATGCCTAAGGTTCCCATGGGAACAGAAGGCCTGGGACTGGATTGGTGCTGGAAATTTTAACAGGAATTTTTTTTTGTATAAATGATGGTCCAATTACAATATTTTGGGTGACTCCTATTCCCTTTAGGCTTAAGATTCACAATCAGTATGGCAGCATGGCCAAAGGACCTCATTTTCCTGATTTTGTGTGGTCTAAGGCATGGGCATTATTTTTCCAAATGATCATTTTCTCTTTTTGGCTGCAAAGCAGCTGGCCATTTAATTTCTATTCTCAGAACCTGCATGGGTCTGTTGTTAGCATTTCAATAGGGGTAGGTGTAGCAGCTCACAGCATTGCAATCAAGTGAGGTAAGGCTTAATATAGTGTTTTACTTCACTGCTGCAAGGATCTCTTATTATTCTTTAACCATTCTTTTAACAAACCATTCATTCTTTCAATAAGGCCCACACCTTTGGGATTGTAGGGCAGATGGAACATCCACATGATGACCTGATCCATGGCCCAAGATTGGGCTATCTGCCCAGTGAAAAGGGTCCTCCAATCACTTTCTGTTCTTATAGGTACTTCATACAGTGTTCACTTTCTCCAAAATTGGCCATTGGTTTGCCTTCCCCACCGAGAAAGCTAGTAACAGTCCTGTAGCATTTCTACAGCAGTAAAAGCATAACTTGTCCCCTCCAAGAGTGGAGGGAGATCAATGCAATCCACTTGCCATTGGCTCACCAGGATTTGTGACCAGCTGATGTGTCCCTTCTGGTGTGGTAGTCTATGTGGTTGATTCAGGGAGCATGAAGGCCACTCTTTAGCGATGTCCACTGGCTGCTGGAGTGTGATTAGCAGCTGGAATTGCTGGGCCAGCATGTGCTGGGAGTGTGGGCAGGGACATGATAAACAGTTACCTTTAATTGTTGGCAGGCATCCCAGATGTCTTTCCACAATTCTTGTCCCAGAGGAGATGATTTATGACTGTCCATTGTTCCTGCTTCCAGGTTGCCATGCAGGTTGTAAGGCCTTTGTAAACAGCCCAGCTGTTGGTGCAGATGTGCACCTTCTAGCTCATGTACTATTACCATCCATACTAATTTTACCTCAGCCCATTTACTGTTTTGCTTAGCATCGGTCTCCCACCATAAAGGGTCAGTACTGCGTTGTACTGCCACAGCTATCTATGTTTGAGGCTGCCCAGTAGCAGATCCATTAATGCACTAAGCAGACTTGGGAAAGGTAGTCATACTTTCTATAGTGGGCATTTTACAGCTCTTTCCAGTGCAGTGACTTTAGCTATTGAAACTTCTATATAGGACACTGGTCCAAGAATCTTGTGCATTTCTGCATGCAGTGGGCTGGTGTTGAAAATGCTGTGCTGTAGCTGGTAAGCATTCCCTCTGGTCAGTGTGACCAGTTGGACGCTGCCAGAGCATGGCTTAGATGCCATATTGGTTATCCACCCCTGAATAATGATGGCCATTTTTAAGGTGATGGGGTATCTGTGTCAGTCCTTTCACTTGCAATAAGGCATTACATGCAGCACACAATTGCTTTTCCAAGGGGCTGTATCTCAGTGATGCCCCATTCCATAATTGTGACCAAAAGCCAAGGGACATTCATTTAGAACGTCGCCTTTGCCAAAGATCCCACTTGAAGCCAGTATCAGTGCTGGCTACATCCAATTCACAGGGCAAGGCTGGATCTGTGCCCCCTGCCCCCCTCCCCCCACCCCCAGTGCTTATAAATGTGCTGTTTCCCTTTTTGCCTTTCAAAAGAAGTCTGTTGGGAGGTATCCCATTCCTAGAACTTGTGCCTGCAATGGGCTGCATATATGTGTTCTCCTGGCTGGCTCACCAATTGTTTCAACTTAGCTCTTGAAGATCCCTGGTCGGCACAGACCTAAGACCAAAGAACACGCTAGATAGAGAATTAAGCATGGATTTTATTGGGACTTAAGAACAGTAGAAGATCTTTTCCCATTGCAGCAGTCTGGAAAATGGAAATCAGCACTCCACAAAAGGATGGGGAGTGCAAGGGGCAGCTTTTAAATGTTTAGGACAAAGATATTCCATAGAGTGTGCGAACAGAGTTTCAGCGGGGTCTTGTTACAGAGCCCGGAGGTTTCTTATCAACAGTGATCAAGGGAGGGGAGTTTTAATGCTTTGTTTATGGTATCATCCGTACATTCTCCCTACACACCTCTCCCCCGCAAAGAGTTCTGATGACCTTTTACTTTTGTCCCAATCATTGTAGGCAGCTATGTGCAGTAACTTATTCTCAATTTGGAAGGGGGGGGGCCCAGGCTCTGGGGTCTCCACAGGAGCCATCATATATATGAAAAGATTAGGGAAGCCCAATAGCAAAGAAACCTGCTGAACTGTATTTAACCCAATGTTTCTCAAATTTATTTGACCATGGTAAAATATCCGTAATATAATAGCAGTGTTCAGGCGATCCCACTGGGAGAGATGATGTCTTACACTTATCTACTTAGAAGGTTGGGGAAGGTTTGAGCAAAGATAGCACAGTTTTTAATAAAATTAATGGCAGTATATGTCAAAACTAAAAGCTAAATGAGAAAGACTAGAAAAAAGTTCACTTGCATTGCAATTGGAACAATGAAGATATATTAACACGTACAAATCAATGTAAACCCAGGAATTGTGGTCTTAAAATTTCAGTGTATAGTTTTCCCACAGACAAGAGGAAAACTTCTGGAAATCCTTCATGGGGGATTGCAGAGGGAGAGCTAGAAATATACTAAAACTATGTTGAGGTGGAAAATTGAGTAATTTCTAGTAAGTGGCTTTGGGGATAAACCCTAGATAAGTATTACTACAGACAGCCTTGTAAATCATCTATTTATGAGGCAGCAGGTTAACCCTTATTAGTAGCAGAGACTAAATTTTCTTGAGTAGCCACCAGATATCTGTCATTATAATATTCTGAGAGGGTTTATGACCACATGGCCACGTACAATAAATCAGGAAAATGTGAATTATTTGACTATATCAGCTAAAGGAATTTATTGGGTGCCAAATAAGTCAAATCCTGGAGAATGGGGTAAATAATTAACATTGGTGGAGTGATTAATCAGATAATCAGAAGGTTTCTTTCATAATTTCTTTCATAATTTGATCTCCAATGATCTTGTGCTTTAGATTACATTATTTTTAGATTACGTTATTTTTCCCAAGTTACAGGCAAGAAAGCAGGTTTACAAAGACCAAAAGAATCACCAGGTTACACAGTACAAAGAAAAGATGGCCTGGCTTCTTTCAACAGATCCATGACCCCTCCTAACATACCCAGACTGATTTCTAATGCAGTCAGCAAGAGATTTGTATTGTCACAAGCTGTCTCCTTTTACTTCAAGGTAATTTTGAATTAAGTGTACCCTTCTCTTCCCAACCAATCCTGGTTATTAGTTTGCTCTTAAAATAGAACCTCAAAAACACTGTTACCATTCTAGTCTCAAGATAATATAAATAGTGTTGATCTGGGGGAGATAAAGTATAAAGAAGAAATTCGAGTGGTGTGCACACCAATTTAAAGTGGAAGTCTAAAGTAGTGCTTAGATCACAAATCTAGATGCTATTAACGACAAAGCGGGACACTTTTCTATATATTGCTTAAGGGCAGGATTTTTGTTGGCTTATTTCATGTATCACCTATTCCTTGAACAGTTCCTGGCACATAGAGCTCACAAAAGGTTTTTTGAACGGGTAAATGCCATGAAAGTTCAATTCTGTAGTTAGATGAACTGGAAAGCCTGTTTCTTAATTTACTAAATGAAGAAATTGAGCACATGATGATTATCATAAATATTAAATAAGACATTCCACCTAAAATGTTTAAATGGTTCTGGAAACAAAATGAACATTTCACATGTTCAGAATGGTTCTAATAAGTATATGAGACAAAAATTTCTTAATATTCTAAATTAAAATGTAAAGTTCCAAAATTTTGTGCAGTATTGTACAATTATTGACCATTGGTGAACAAAAATGAAAGTGATTTTTATATTATGGAAAAGAAAAATAAATCTATTCATGTTTGTCTTTTGAATGTTAACCACTTCTGTACCATCTGAAAATTTTTGTGGTGACTTGAGTACTATAGTCCTGGGGTTTTTTTGTTGTTGTTGCTGTTTTTTTTCTCTGTTCAAATTTATATTCCAGAGGTTCGGAGATGAAACATTACTTAGACAATTCAATCAAGCAAGCACAGCCCTTTTAGTAGCTTCTGAATCAGTGTATGGCAGGCACAATTTTCCTCAGCTAGTTGAAAATATAGGAGAGACACACTCTCTGTGGATCCTGGGGAAATATGCATGTCCTCTCTGTGAAGAGACAAAGGAAGGATAAAGCTAGCTTCTATAAAGCTATTAGAGTTTACTTATATTTAAATGTACATACGGTGCTAGCCACTATTTAGATAGTTCATCTTATGATTTCTTCAGTATTATGTACATTGGGCTCCTTGAAAAGTCATAATTTTTAGTTTTCAGATGCTCCTCAGAGTTACCTTCTTCCTTTTTAGTCCTTAAAAAAAATTCATTGAAAATCCTCCTTCCCAATCTCAACCCAATCAAAAACTAATTGAGAAAGGCAGCTGTAATGAGATTTGAACTGTGGTCTTTCTAAGAAGGCTTTATTACTTGGAAGAAGGGAGGTGATGCTTTGGCTCTTCTAAATTAAAAGAAAAAATCAGAAGCTTTTTGGATACTTGCCTGTTACGAGGTTAACTCTACTGCAAAGGTCCTGCTCCCCAGTCAACTTGTGAGTCCCTCTGATAGGATATTACAAAGTTCCATTTGCTATTTGAAACCATTCGCAACCACCTTTTTTTCTTTTTCCATGACTAAACATCCTTTTGTACTATTTATAATGTTCAATATGCCATCTAGTCTTTAAAACAATGCTTAGTGCAAATATTCTTTTTGTTTTTGTTTTTGTTTTTCAGTTTAATGTATCCACCCAAAGATATTCATATATGGTACTATTTCTTAAACCTGTTTTGAAGTGTTTCACATTTGTGAGATGCTTAAAAGAGGTTTTAGATCTAATAATTAAATCATATTCCAACAAAATACCTCTTGTTGGCAAATCAAAGGCACCTTTCCTTCTTTATCATACGTTTTTCGAACTTAACACTTAACACAAAACATTTTAAGAAAGGAAACACCAAACTGTAACTATCCCCGTTCTTCTCACTTCTATGGTTTTGGGACAGAATATTCTCAAACTCGGGCCCTGAGGTTGTTATGACCCATGACAACATGACAGAAATCAAGGTTCCTTTGGGGCCATACCTGGGGTGCTTTAGGCCAGTCCATCAAGGCTCAGGCATTTTACCATGTTCTTCCTCTCACAGTCCATCCCCACCCCATGCTCTGAATTTTGAAACAAGGATTAAACTTTTACATCATAAAGGTGACTCATTTCCTATTGTCTCATTTTTTCCTAAGACGCATTTAAAGGATCAGGATATTATGCGGAAGTATTTATAGTGATACAATTTAGTAAATCTTAGTAATGAAACTATGCTTGTGCCAGGTAGTGCTGATAAATAGAATTTTAACTCCAATACATTTAACATTCCAGACCAAAATCACTGATAGTCACCAAACATGGTAGAGCTCTCTCCATATATGAGATAAAATAATCATAAGAAATCTCACACATGAGCTTTCATGTATTATTTCAATATATCCCAAATGTAGATGATTACACACAATACTGAAAAGTCTATGTAGAGAAAAAAAAAGGATGATACTTATAGTAAAGACCCACAGAGTTAAAAAAAAAAGTCTCCTTTTATTTATAACCCTTTCCCAAATATTTTAGCAGCATCTTAGAAGGGATGATACTGGGTGTTGCATTTGATGTATGCAGTACTGAGTAGAGCAATCTTCCATTTATATGATGTTGTCACTTTTTCATTAAAGACACTTATTGTCCATTTAGTGTGAAACAATGCCAAGAGAGGAGACCACAAAAATGATAGTTGCAGTTCCTGTCTAGAGAACTTTATGATATATTTGGGGAATGGAAATGAGTAAACAATTGCAAATAATTGCAAAGTAGAGAGAAGACTTATTATAACACAAGCTTACATAGGATGCCACAACTGCAGATTATGGGCACCTAACACAACCTGGGAGGGAATCAGGAGAGGCTTCAGGTGGAGATAGAGGTTGAGCTGAATCATAATAAATTAATATGGTAAGAAGGAGGGAAAAAGGTGAGAAAGAAAACAAGAAAATGAGGGGATGAAAATGAAATATTTGGAACTAAAATGAAGGCAAAAAGTGAGAGTGGTGAAAGGAGAGGTGAAGACACACTTCATATATATTAGAAAACAGAATCAGAAGGACTCTCAACAATTGGATAAGGATCACAGAGCATGGAGAGGAAACTTGGATGACTTCAATTTTCTTGATTTGGTTGGTAGTGGAATATGGAATAGAGAATGTATTCAGATGAACAAGTGGGAGATCATGAGTTCAATTTTGGGTATTGAACTTTAACTTCTTGAGGTAAATCCCCTTTTCTTAGAAAGTTAAATATTCAGGTCAGTAGTGGAAGAAGTCCATCTATCTACCCATCACCCTGTATTCTTCCTCTACTTTACAAAGGGTATATGTGTTGCCTGGACTTGATATACTTTTGCATGTCATTTTGAAGGAGATGTACTTAGCACATTTCCACCAGATCTCACTTCTGTGGCTAATAACTAAAATTAAACTCTTCACTAAGAATTCAGTTCCAACTGAAAGTTAATCCTTCCAGTCTAAGTGGTCTTGGGAGGCAGAAGTGCTTGCCCTCGCTTGCTGAATAAATGATTGAATGATTATGTGATACGACCTGCTCAATGTCATACCAGCTTCCCAGGCTTCAAAAAAAAAAAAAAAAGGTTCTGGTTCTTCTCTAATCTCTCATGTTTGAACAATGTGCAAACAAAACATCCGCTGCCAACCAGTTTCATCAACATCACCTTAAACTGTTTTGAACATCAAAGGGCAGGACCCACAGGGTCCCTCATCACTCACTTTTGCAGCAGCATGACATTACTGTCTAATATGGATTCTGAGAATGCAGTGATTGACAATAGGATGCTTGAACACAACTACAGAGGTTCAGGAGAGACTTAAATAGAGACTAGCACAGCCTGAAGAAATTTAGCAAAATAATATGTACCTAGTAAATTTGGCACAACGCAAAACCAATGACAGTGAAAAAGTCATATTTAAGTACAAGTTTTACTTGGTCCATGTATCGTCTATGAGAAAAAAAGGCAAAAATAAATAAAGTTTACTCAAATTCCTATACAGATCAGAAAGCCTTTCCTTTTACGATTTTATGTTTTATAATTTAATATTTATACTTCTTCCATTTTAATCTGGATGAGTCAAAGCTTAGAGAACCTCATAAAACTAGTAGCTGAGTAATAAAGGCTGATAGGAAAATATAGTAATAATATTTCTGAATAGATTGAGCATTCTACATGATATTTCTTGCCTCCTACTTCTTCAATATATATGGCATAAAGTTTAGAGACTAGTTTCCAAGTGAATTTAAATAGTAAAGAACCTGTTAGATGATTATATCTGGCTAAGATATATATCTATAGCAGAATCAACTTCTGCTCTGTATTAAATAACTCTGGGTGTTGACACATCTGGGACAGACTCAGTGGTCTTAAAAACAAGGTTTGTTAATCTGCCCTTAGACTCAGCAGACGATCTATTAGGAATTGAGCAAACAGACTTATTACAGTGCAATAAACCCAAGAGGAATCAATGACATGCTGCCACATTTGGTTGATTTTTGCTTAAATGATGTCTCCCTACTAAATGATTTACTATTTAGATTTCAATTAATATTTCATACTAAAATATCATTGTGAGCTGGATGAAGATCTTAGGTATCATCTATTCTAATTTTTTCTATGTATTTTCTTTTTGAAAAAGTAGGACCGAGCCAGTCAAATAGCCGCATCAAATGTCCATAGCAAAGATCAGAGTGAGGACCAAATCCCAAGCCTTAAGGCTTATGTATTGCTTGTCCCATCATACTACACAATGAATACCTCATTCTTGTACTAGGTCACAATTTCATTTTGCCGGGATTTACTTTAAAAAATTCCTCAATACATGTGGAAATGCTCTTGATCCTTTTATAGCCATAATTTCAAATTATTGGGACTTCTGTTATTTATGTGTCAAAGTCAAGAAATTAGAAAATACAGAAAATATTACAAGTGAATAAAATAAATAAACATTAAAAGCTAAAGTCTCCATAATGAAAGCATAATTTCATGTAGTAAGTAATCACTTACTACGAGAAACATATTCCATGATCTAGAGCCACTTACCACCTCCATAAGCATATCAAAGCTATAATGATTTGGTTTCCTTCGTAGAAATAAACAATTCTGGTGTGATATGAATTTGATTAAACATCACATCCTTTATAGATCTCAATCAAAAATGTCTGAATAGCGTATTGCTGTCATTTAGACTGAAAAGTTGACACATGATAATCAACACATGAATGCTGTTTTTAGTTTTATTCCATTTTTGTCTCAGTAGATTGAAAACTTTCTGTCTGACTCTAATTAAACCTAGTTTGCTGAAATATGGCATATGCAATTAGCTAGAACTCAGAATTGTGAAAAATAGCCGTAGCTTTATGTGAACGGTTAATGAATGCTGTTCACAAATGCAGCCGCACTGATTAAACAGGGTTCTCATGCTGCCACACGAGTCAGATTCGCCGGAAGGGCTTCCCGGCTCCCTCCCTCCAACAATTTCTAATGCAGAGGCTTGCAGGGGGACTGAGAATGTACATTTCTAAGAATTTCTAGGTTGATGCTATTGTGCGAGAACCACTGCCATCCAGAATTCTCCTCCATCGAACAATCTGCCTTTCCCCTTCCAGCTACTGCTATGTAAATGTGACCCTTAGGGAATATATGGTTTAGATCACAGATAGACACACATATACTGGCAGTGCATCCATTCATTCATTTATCTGCATATACATTTCCTTGTAAAGTTTCCTCCGATTTTAAACTGATCCAATTTCCACTCATAATTGAATTTATGAGTTCACAAGACTGGGACTATAAAAGAGCTAAAAACTATTTAGATTTAATGGGTGAGATTTCACTATCAGTAAATTTTACCCCTCTTTCTGTGTTTCTTAGCCACTGATTTTTGAGAGACCAACAGAAATCAGAATCACCTTGGAAGGTGGCTAAAATTCTGACTCAATCTGTCCGGTGAGGTCCTAAAATGTGCATTTCTGACAACTTCCTGGGTGCTGCTGCTGCTGCTGCTCTGAACCACTGCTGAGACCTAGATTTAAAAGGAGCTTTCAGTGGGAACAACACACACACGTTCACAGCTCACACACACATGTGTCCACAGACACACAACAACACATACACATGTCTACAACACACACAAACATACATGTTCACACGCATTCATAACACCCCAGGCATTTGGGGAAGTCTGGTGTCTTTTTTCTGTAAAACAATAAAACTATTCCACATGATTGACAAGATACTTCAAATTCTAAAATTCTGTCATTATATGTCTTAAAATTGATAATGCACTGCTGCTCTTCGATCAACTCCTTATCTTGTAGGTAAGCTTAAAGGACTTATTTAATAACACTGTCTGTAAAATTATCTAAGAAAAATTTTTCCAGTGAAGCCCCTCATATGTATGATGCACTTAAAATAATCTACCAAATTAAAATTTTATAATCATCACATTTTTATTGACAAAATTGTTATAAAAATTCCTTATGTGGAAGAACGATTTACCCATTAGATCCAGTAATGATCTGTAATTACTGGAATACAGTCAACCAAATTATAATTTTGTAAGTTCATGAAAATCCAGTTTCCTACCTGTACTTAGCAGTGTTACTTAGCCCAGTGCTTCAGTTTGCTAAAGCTGCCAGAATGCAATATATGAGAAATGGATTGGCTTTTACAAAGGGGATTTATTCGTTTAAAAAGTTGCTGTTCTAAGGCCATAAAAATGTCCAAACTAAGTATCCAGACAAATATATATATAGTGGAGGTGATCAGAAAGCTTAAGATAAATACAATACATGGAGAAAGTTAATTGATAAATCAATCAATATAGTAATTCAGCAAATATATTTTTTAAATATGTGAGGGGGTGTTACAGCTATTTATACAAAATATGTGAACCAGAGTGGTCATACAGTGAAATTATTCCACTTGATCACTGTTAATTACCTTAGAAAGAAATTTGTTATGAGGCACATTATTTGAAAACCTTTATTACATTACTTACTTTAGTGATTCCTAAACAAGAATTGCTAATATGCTAATCTATGTAGATATAAGTTCAATATAGACGTCTATTGATACTTATATAAAACATCAAACTTAATATTACATTGAGAGTCAACATCTGTGTGAATAATTCTCTGATAGATTAGATAATTAATTACCATATCAGAAATAATTACTCATTGGATTATTACTATTATATAAAATTAAATAAATTTTATATTAAATAACAATTTATTAGATATGACAATTAATAAGAAAACCAAAGATGAGTACTGCTCTTTCTTCTTAGCTTTTATTTTATATTTTGCATGTAGTTTAGTGAATTGATATCATTTGAGTGAGGCACGCTTGTTCCCCATTGTAGAAAACAGAAAAAACATGACAGA